>JAUEJJ010000013.1:6382913-6404238 GCA_032164275.1 Synergus coniferae | reverse complement strand
CTAATATAGGATATTTAAACATCCATACCTGGTTGAATTGTTTTCATTTGCTTTCTATTTATC
This sequence comes from Synergus coniferae, assembly GCA_032164275.1. Lineage (NCBI taxonomy): Eukaryota > Metazoa > Arthropoda > Insecta > Hymenoptera > Cynipidae > Synergus > Synergus coniferae. The sequence goes on along the minus strand of JAUEJJ010000013.1, from coordinate 6,404,175 downwards.
TCATTCGATGCATTCGGCAAAATTTTTACTTTTCACCTGCGCCACTGTGCAATAGGCACATAGCTTTAGAAACGATTACACAAATTCACGAATGAAGCGCGAGGAACTGAAGCGGAGAAGCTGAATCTGAAGATAGAAGTACAAACGGGTGAAGGAGTTAACATTAATGTTTTCTTCATACCACGTCGACAGCGGGGCCCACCACGAGGGAGAAAACGACAATACCAATGCCACGCAGTACATGCCCTGCACTCGAGCCTGAGTAAGTACAAGCACGTAAGTATGTGCACTTCAATCATCACCTCACACTCCACCGAGCGTCATCGCACCTTTCGCTCTTTCGCCTCTGATCTCTGCACAAGTCTTTCATCCAGGCGCTGCTTCTGTTTTTGCTCGCTACTCGTCCCCAGCCGCTGTGAGAGCTATAACCTTTTGCACACTTCTTCAATCCGTGGGGATTTGTCGCTCGCAAACGAAAGAATCATTTCGTGAATGCGGGTCGCTATGAAATTGCAGCTCTGCCACGGAGCAATTTAGCAACACGTCCAATCCAACAAAGACTTAACGCTGTTCAAATCAAAGATAGACTTCAAGCTCTTCTGCAATATTTTCCTTGACCTAATTTCCAGCTGCGCAGATAAAATTGTGGTACCAGAAAAGTACTGGGTTTTTGCCAGCATTGGGACAATATCATATATATTAATGAATAATTCTGGATCAATGGAGTGTCAGTTATCCATTTTCACTTGACTGGTTGCAGTTTTATGAAATGATGAACTTAGAAAGGTCGTTCTTAGAAAGGCTTCAAATTTCTACAATTTATTTAATTTTATGAATAACATAACACTCATATGGGCACAAGATGTACTTGGGTGTTTTCACGAAAGTATCTTTTTATGTCAAAGCAAGGAAGAAACTACTATGGTTGTCACAACCACAGAAATAGTAAAATATGAAACAACTACAATTTCTGGTTGCCACCATCAAGATTGTGGTTATAACATATTTCACTATCTTTTGCGGTAGTGACAACCATAGAGTTTTTCTCCGTGCATGATTTTGTAGGTAAATCTACACTTAAAACACAAATTACAATATTGCATAAAATGAAAATGTCTGCGCGGCGGCGTGGCTCAGTTGACAGCGTTCTAGAATAATATTCTATCATGAGAGTTATAATAGAACAGCCTCGCTGTTGCGGGTTCGAATCCCAGTGCGGAGAAATCTTCAATAGATGTTTGTCTATCGTACAATCAAAAATAGAACTTATGAAAAAATAATATATAAAAAGAAATGTCTTGCTAATATTTTTTATATAATATATTTTGAAGGAATATTTTAAGGTTTTAAAAAGAGTTTAAGAAGGTCCCCGTGGCTCGGATGGTAAAATGCTTGAATCCACTTCAAATGAAAAATGTTCTTTTTCTGATAAAAATTCTTCTTTTTTACCCGTTTTGAAATGAGTTCAATGCCTCTAACACGATTTGCTCCATCTTAGTCATAAAAATTCCGAAAGCCGCGTCTGGTATCAGGTTTGCAGCAGATCGAAAGTTTGCCGGTGCATTGTCGATGGCAATCTGGAGTCGAATTGCACGCCTCGCGTCGATCCGCCCCTTTCCTAGGGTATATATCGCGAACACCCCGTAGTAATTTAACGCGTAAGGGGCTGACAATAGGGCCTGAAGCCCGTGCATTTCGAGGAAACTTAGGCAATGATCGTGTTACCCCTGAACTTTACGAAATCTTTAAAGGAAGCGAGATCCTTGCCACCTTCTCTTTTACACCCAGTAAATGCCTTCCAATCGATATATAAAAAGAGGGTCGATTAGTGTTCGCTCTTTCATCGTTTTATACTTTATAGCTTCCTTATAGAGTCAAATTTCACTAATCGCCCAGCCAATTTACTCTAGGGGCCTTATACTCTATCTTGACCAACTTTTCCATTTTTATTTTGACTGCTATATTTTTTGATTCTCTTATACTTGTTTCGAGAATTTATTCACAAAATAATAGAGCATTTTTTTATTTGGGAGATAATTTCAATCAAAATTAATAGCAGAAAATTAAACTTAACTGGTGATTAAATTAACCGATGCGGTAAATACGGTTTTATTATAAGAGAGAGTAATAAATTTATGATCATACGATTCTCATCACAAATTATATTTAATGCATTCGGTTATAAAGCATAAAGCCGTAAATTTACTCGAAATGTTGGTTACGATTTAGAGCTTAAAAATCCAGCAATTACGGCACAGTCACTATTATATGTATAATTGTTAAAATCCCTAAAAGCTTACGTGTCCAAAATATCCTGTTTAACTTGTGAAATTTTTACTAAATTAACTTTTCACCAAACCTAGGCGTTTTACCTCCGTAAATGGCCTAATAATTTTTAGCGAAAAATATTATTGCGAGCGACAAATTGGCAAAACTAAATTGCTCTTATGGTAAAGTACCACATGTCCTTAAACGTCCTTTCGTGATCCCCAGCCTATTGAACATTAAAAAAAAATACTTTGAAAAATACTTAATTTGGGAACTAAATAGGTATTTTGACCTCTGAACTTTTAACTCTTGCAATCAGTGCCTGTGAGCAGAAGGTAATATTGTCGAGTATTATCAAAGGGGAGCCACGCCCGTGTGGTGTTTAACGTTTCGTCGAATTAATCGGCTAATTACCTCAGTGACCAGAGCACGCTTATAACACAACAGCTGACGAGTGACTCGAGTTCACTCTACTATACAGCTAGCTTAGGAACATCAGGCGACATATGACGTTTTTGAGTGCCGACTAACTAATTTATCGTCCTCAGTCATTATCGCACGAGATCGTGCCGTGTGCGTTATTACCTTCGAGGATTACATATATTACCTAGAAGAGCAAGCGACCAACAAAATAATTACTCTAATGGAATAATTTTTGGAAAATCTATCGTTCGCGTGGTCTAGCGATCTTAGAAGTTCAACGCCACCCTGAACGTTATTGTTGGGGGTGGGATTGAAAGCAGGTAGAGGGAAAAGAAGCAAATAACCAAGGGCAGAGGGTGTACAACGCCACACCCGACGAATGCGTGGGGCACACATGATCTCTCGCCAACGTTGGCACAACGAGAGTCAATGGGTATAAGCATTAAGCACGTAACTATGAAAGGGGCATGGGAGATGCGAATCGTCGCTAGATTAAAAGAGGCTCCCTTTTTCGCTTGCTCTTTTATGCCCTGCTGCCTGCGCCCCATACGCACCATGTGCCACCACCGCGACTCACACAAAAATGTTCTGCATGTATGGGGACATACATAGGTTCATATACATAGCAAGTATATAGATACCAACGTGCATTCGATATCTCGCGACCGTCTGCTGGAAAGCAATTCGATCTGCTGGTCCCGTTAAGCTTTCTTTTTATATTCCTCCCCGAGAAACCTACTCGAGAAACGACCGACTCCTGGTTATAGGAGAAATGACCTCATCCCTCTCCGACTTCATCGGATTGCAAATAAAGAGCAGTTTATCGTTTCCCGATCATAAGTCGAAGACTCCGAAGTCAATGGCTTGTAAGCACCAAAACTATCCAGTTAAAGAAATGTGTATCAATCAATCAATCTTACGTAGATCAATACAACGATATGCAGTCACTAAATCCCAGAGTGTCAATTTTTGATCTAAAAATTCGACAGTTCAAGATTTTTCCTCAGGATCCTGTATCTTTTTTCATATACCACTTATTTCAATAAATGGTTCAATATTCCCCAAAATGCCATACTTTCTGTTGAATCTCTACAACATCAAACAAAGCACTTTATTTAATTACTCATATACAATATACGATTTCTAAAAAAAAAAATTCTTGTAATACCTTCGGAGCATCGTCATCCTCTACATATGTCATTCCGACTATGCCCTGCGAGGAGAGTAATTCACGTACATTTAATTACAGGCACAATGATGCGGTGGATTATCTGCGCCTGGTACCATTCCACATGTAACGTGATAACCGAGGATCCAGTCCTCGGTTCCAATGTTCATATTTCATTTCTTTCATTCCCCTGCGCCTATCTACATATGAATCTTTCCGTGATTTTCGCCAATCCATTCGGCCAGAACGCTTTTCAGTGGGAAGCCAATACGCGTCAATACCGAATATAAAAAATCTGGTTCTGTGTATCGTCGAATCATGATCATCGGTCGTCCCATTGTTTCGTCGTCGATGTACAAAATGCGAACATACGAGAGCCAGATACGTACGTCTGTGGGTAAATGGATGGATGGACCTGGGCGAAATAGGGTGCCTTTGAACATGAACACGGGCCAGATTAATTAACGAAGCGCTCGCCGCCGCCGGCCGGGAAAGAATAAGCGACTTCGATACGAAAGTAGCAGTTAATTTGAAGACGATACTGTTCTTACTTATCTTACCAACTATCTTCTTTAATTCGTAATACCCAGGCTTAATCGATACAATTTTTCATGACCAATCGTCGAGTAATCGCTTCCCTAGCCAAAGCTTCGGATTGCAATTCATTCCGACCAATCCAAATCATTCCCGAATTTGTGTCCGAACCAAACAGTTTCATTCCGATCTAATTCGAAGAAAGTTTTCAATCCGAATTATTCCGAGGCCTATTGAAAATCAATCGGAACCTTTAATCCAAATGAATCTGGTCAATCCGAATTAATCATAATTAATCCGAATTTTCAATCCGAATGATTCCGGTCAATCCGAATCAAACCGAACTTTCAATCTGATTGAATCCGGTCAATTAAAACTTTCAATCCGAATTGAATGTTCGGATTAATTCTGATTAATTCGGATTGACCGAATTCATTCGGATTAAATGTTCGGATTTATTTTGAATGTGCCTCGGATTAATTCGGATTGAAACTGTTTGGTTCGGATACAAATGAATTTCAATCCCTAGCTTTCGCTAGGGTTCTAATGCTGTATGACTGACTGATAGCTTGCTCAATATCGATTAAAGTGATTGAAGCTCTGAAAGATCTGATAACACCGGAACCAGTGTTGGTCATCGTTCCCTATTTACAGAATTGTCTTTGTATAGGGGTACCAAATCTGCTTGCATCCCTTCATTCTTTTAGTCTAAACTATCACGTCAATCAGGTGGATAGTGTTTCACTTCAACTCTGATACCCATGAACCATTCAAGTTAAAAAGTTTGGGGCAGGAATCCTAAATGATTAAAAATCCCCTAAATTAGAGATCTAAAATTTTAAATTGTTTCATTTAATATGCAGAGAAGTCCAAAAACACTTTTGACTTTTCTTAGTCATGAAATGGAACCATTTAAAACAATAACATTTTAGGTCTTGAAGTTAGAGAATTTTTAATAATATTTTGTGCTCAGGGGTTGATTTTGAGGGTGAACTTTTCTGTTCTTGTAAAAAAATGTCTTATATTTTCTTAAATCAGTTTGAACTCTCTTTATTTTGGAAAGGATTTTAATTAGAATAATATTAATTGCATGTATCAGGGGTCGTCTTTATCCTTCGAAATTTACAAAATGTTGTTTTATCTACACCTATATAAGTTTCCTGAAAGCACTTAACAAGGAGTGGACTAACATAGCTAAGAAATTAAGCGCAGAATTGGAGGGTACTCGTGCTCAGATTATTCGTGAGATAAGAGTCACGGAAATAGAGAATTATCTTTCGAAGTGCATTCAGCTAATAGGAATTGACCCTTTTTATGTAACATTCAGTTATATATTTATACTGTTAAAGGTAACAGTAACTTTTGTAGTCATCAATGAATACAAAATATCCATCCCCATATGAAATTAATTGTTTACATTTAATCTTTCAACTGATTCTTATCTTTTTTTTTAAATTAATAGTAAGAAATATTCATTAAAAATACCCTTTTATGGAAAGTTATAAGCTCTGCTACCTAACTATTATAATTTGATCAACTCTACACGTGTGATTCAAAAGGGCGATGTAACATGATTTAATTGGATTACTCTAATGACTTTTTCAAGTAATTAAGTCGACGACCACCATTCTATTAAATGATACCCCAGGCGTTTAATTTAGAATTGTGAAGCAGATAGTGACCAATCCAACAAGAGTGGGATCGCGTGAGTTCTTTGCATGCTCCCTTGGTCGGTAATTTTAAGAGGCGATCTTTTATATCTAGGGATCGCAGTGGTGACTTAATTACGCGCCATCAACTTTATATTAATTTTCCTCCCACTTTCCTAAAACAAAAGGGAACATAACTATATTATGTCGAATTTCGACTAACACGAATATAATTGAGGAGGTGAAACATAATTAACCTTCTCAAATTATAGGATAGTTGAACACTTTTTAAAAATTAATCCAAAATACGGAAGTCAACATTAAAATTTTTTTTTTAAATTTAGATATGCAAAAAATACACCTCATAAAGAATTGTAGAAACTTGTTAGATAAATTCTTCTATGTTTAACTTTGGTCCACCTTAATGAAACACATCAATAAACAGTATTATTAAAATTATCAATACCAATCTCTAAACTTTATGTGGAAAACGATGTAGTTGTTCATGAATAGCATGAAAATACTCCCAATTTATACTATACAATTTATAGAAATATTCCAATTTGACTACATTTATTGCTTCCTCAAAGAGGAAGCTTTGTAGTGGTGATAAAATCCAGGTTCTAAAAACAGGTTTTTTTGAACATATTTAAAATTGATTTTTCAACTGTAGCTTTCCTAATTATCACATTTCAAAGTTGATGAAAAAAATGTCTTGTATTGAAATGAATCAGATAATCTAATATTAATATATTTCATTAATTACTTAATGCTTCCTCTCTATGAGGAAGCAAATCATATTTGCTTTCAGGAAGCAAAGTGCTCATTGAATGAGCACAAAAGTTGATGTAGCTTCACAGCATTTTATTATTTTCAAATATTTAATAAATAGTGAATCTATGTATTCTTCTACATAATACATTTCACAAGTCGTTTAGATATATGAAATTGTTTAAGGCTTCTCGTTCGATCACCGAAGTTAAGCAGCGCTTGCCTCGGTTATACTCGGATGAGGGCTGTCGTACTAGAGTTTATGAATATATTTAGTTTCTTTTATGTTCCAACTCGGCAAAGTCTTTGAATTTCCATTTAGCAAATGAATCCTTGATTTGAGGATTATTTTTTTAAAACCTAAACTTCAGTCGTCCTTATAAGTAACTAAGCTATCATTTACAATTTACCTTCAAAAATGAAACGTGTAAGTGTAAATGTAAATACACGTAGAAAATCAAGCTGCGACCACGTGAGCCATACTGGAATAAATGGGCTGGTTTTCCACAAAATCTACCGGTTAGCATGAATAGTGAAATTTCTAAACACGCGGTAATCGCAAATCAGGGTACTCAACTGGCGTGGTATACAGACTATAGAATAGACAATCAGGGTAAACCTCTGGGAATTCTCTATATAAAATCGGACTAACCAAACCAAACGTGATGCAAAAGCCCTGCATGTGCAAAAGCGGCGAAAGGCGTGTAAGCTGAGAGATTTTTCTCTGTCTGTCTCATTGACTCTCTGGCTTTGCTACTTTTATCTTCGTCTGATTTAGGTACTTTTTTTCCTCTTAATAGAGTAGTCTACTAGTCTTCTCTGTAGAGTGAAGGGCAATCCGTTGACCCCTCGCTCTGCGGATAATCGACTGAAAATAACCCCCAGAGACAGAAATCACCCCCGTCCCCTTCTTTACTCATCGTCGCTCAATACATGCTAGTGCATCTGTTCATCCCTCCAACATAAACGGACGAATGAATGAATGACTCCGACAATTAGCGAAGCACCCACAGTCCCGCGAGAACTTTGCTCGAGTGTCCAAGCTCATCCTAAGAACCGTCAGCTTTGATATCGTGATTAGAACGACGTGACAGAAGCCGACTCCGGCTTTGTAAGATCCGCGAATAATCAAGAGATTAAAGGAGGAAACGAATTAATAACGCTTAATTGCGGTTCGTGCTCGAATCTCCCTTACTTAAAGGATCTCCCTCCAAGTGAGGGTACATTTGCTTCTCTCATTTACATACAGTATTTATAAGGTAGCTTTGAAATTGTATCAACTTTTGTACTTATCATTCAATGAGCACTTTGCTGAAGAAAATATGGTTTGCTTCCTCATAGAAGAAGCATTAATTAATTAATCAAATCTATTAATATTAGGTCATCTGATTCGAGCCAATGCAAGAAATTTTTATTTTCCGTACATCAGCTTTAAAATGTGATAATTTGAAAAATTGCAGTTGAAAAATCAATTTTTCTAAAGAAATCATCAGACTAGACTTCTGAAACATCAACACAATTTTTATTGTTTTCAACAATTCACACAGAACTTTTTTGCATTGTCTAAACTTAATCCTTTTATGTTCAGATAAAACTTGAATGTTTCCTCATTCTCACCCCTTTTTCGTTAAAAAAATCCCCTACTTTTATATTCTGTTCAGACTGTGAGTATTTTACTTCTTTTAAACAAAAATGAACAGATATAGATGTTCTATATCTTCAGTAAAAAAAGAAGTTAGACGTAATGAGTATCGTCTATCTTTTGAGTCAGGTATTGAAATGATCAAATGGAAAAGATTAAAAACCGTCGCGAGTACATTCACCAATCGGAAAGTTAAATGAAACCGATTCTCAAAGAAGGATCGGCCGATTTTAGAGATGAAAGCAAAGAAACTATAAACGAATAGCGAACTCGCCTTGATTTTATCCGACCTTAGATTTTTCATTCCCCTTGGTTGCTTCGTTCAGTTGAGTAGCGTGTCGCGAATCTCTTTTCATCGATCTGATGACCACCTCGACCATTGCTCTTGTAAGTTAGTGTGGATAAATTGGTGGACGGGTGCACTTATGACGGTCTCCCTTTACTCTCTCATCGATAAATAAATAAATAAATAAATAAATAACTAAATAAAGCATAAATTCAATCAAATTTTATTCAGAAATGCTTTTTCGAAAAGGTTTGAATTAGACCGGATAATATTCTTTTCACGAAAACTTCCTCATACAGGAAGCTTTCTAACGATGAAAATTATTAGCAACAATTTTTCTAAATATCTTTACATAATTCAATTTCAAAAAACTACGAAATTTAGGGAGATGATGTCAATAATTAATTTGTATCAGATAAGGATACATTTTGTTCGATTTTAAATTCTAAAAACAAAATTTATTCAATTTGATGAGGTGTATCGACGCATTTAAAAAGCTTCTATAAGCAAATTAAAGGAATATTTAAAATATTGTTAATTTGTTTATTAACATTTATAAAAGAAAAACTTCTGTGAACGTAGAGTTCATGAAATATCACAGTTAAAATACGCCATAAAATGAACGCGCTCAAACTTCTCGGCAGCGGTTTTTTCTTTTCCCTGGTTGTCCTATTCAAAAGCTAATTTGAAAATGAAAGATATACGAATGATATGGTTGGGGTATCTATAATACACAGAAAAATTTACTCCTTGTTTTCTTGTGGCGAAAGTAACGAGTCGCAAATACTCAGGGTGAACCTTGATGAGGGGTAGAAGCAACAGGAATGGTGGGGCGGGGGGTTGGATGGAAGGATGAGGATGGGGGCAAGATGAACATGGAGTGCGCGGTGTGGTCTGGGCCGAAGAGACACTGGGAGTGGGCGTGCATCCATCCATATCCATCCCAGGGTGGCTACTGGGACTTTGATTACTTGTTTTAATCTTCCGACTGCCGACTGGGCGAGCATCTGTCACTCAAAATCCGTAATTGCGAGCAGCCACCCTTTTTGCCTTCTGCAATGCTTGGTGCCAACCATCAAGCGAGCTAGGTTCTCAACGGCGCTTCTTTTATTTTTCTATTAGGTACCTATTTTCCTTTTCCTCGAGCATTTCTTCCTTACTCTCCTCACTTGTAGCTATACAGAACGCCCAGATGAGCTTCCTTTCAAGATGCTTATTTCAAGGGTTACTTATCAGAAATTCAGATCGTTGTTAATAGAAAGGAAACCGATGTTTAGAATGTCTTCAAATTAAAGAAAATAATATTCCGAAACGTGCAACAGAAGTCGAAGACTTCTTGATAGATAGATAGACTTGAATGATAGCAAAATCATCTCTTTGGGATCAATCAACAGATCTTGTGATCGAAAACTCTCTTTTCGTATGCTTAGGTTTGAATACGATATAAAAAAACGTTTTGCATGAAGTAATTTGTGTGAGAGCTATCAAAGCCGGAACTGCGTTTGGTACTTCCGAGAGCATACGGCACGTGCAGTTTAGTTGTAAGGCGCACGTTTCATACTTGCGGAGTTTTCCTGCAGGATCGAGGGTTGGTCCTTGCTGGTTCAATCATACGCAAAGGGCACAGGGGCTTGCGGAACTTGAATGGAAAGAAGAAAGGGGATAAAAGTGAACGAGAGAGGGAGTGAGCGAGAGAGAGGTAGAGCAATCTCGCGTTGGTTGATTTGATTCTTTGTGACGATGGGAGCAATAGTGGATTCAGTCATCGAAAGACTGTTCAGGATTATCCTCTCTCCGCCTTCAGTCACTGATCATATCACAACTACAACTACAACAGCGGGGCTGAAAAATCGTTTGCGGTCTATCGTTTATCCTCGAAGCATTCATTCCAGATTCTCCAGAAGATCAGAGTCTAATTTTATTCAGCTAAAATATAAACTAATGGAAACCAATCATCGTTTGTAGATAATATATGTTTTACTTCAGTTTGTTGTCTTTCGTCTGAAGATGGAACTTATTGTGGAAAATGCAAAAACCTATTAAGCTGGAAAACAGAAGTTTAGACATCAAAGTTCACGAAAGGGAAAGAATGATGATATACGAAGGAATTAGATCGAAACATGGTCTGTTACAACTCTGGAGGACTCGTGATAAATTTGCAAGAAGGCAGAGAGAGCTTATTATTTCGCGAAGAAAGTAAGGACTGGGGACCGCGACTGGTAACGCCCCAAAGGATAGGATAAAGTAACCGGAGATGAGAGAGGACAGAAGGATGAGTAGCAGAGGGTGGGTAAAAACTGAAAAGCCACGCCGAAGATAAACGGCTCATCCTCTCTTCTATCCCACCAAATCCAATCCTGTCCCGCATACGAAAGTCTCTCAGAACTAATCATATTCGAGCTACCGTGCTATGGTTCACATCGGTTCATACTTATTCACATACTCGACCTTCAAAGCTCACTCTTATACATTTACGAGCCAGATTTAAGGGGAAACTCGTAATTTGATGTGCGATGGAAAACTCAGTTAGATCCACTTGCACCGTCATTTAAAATTTAAGTTCAACTTGAAGCTTTCCTCACAAAAGCGGAGATCACGCCAATGGCCTCTATGAATAAGGTATCATCTTTTCTTTCGTGCTAAAAGGCTCTTCTCTTCAGCCCTTGTCACTCGATACAGAAGCTTTCAAACTTTTAATATTCAATCTCAACTGTTCCAATTTTGTCTGAATTGCGTATTAACTTCCAAGAAAAGATTTTAGTTGAGTAGATGAAAGGAATTCAAATTGTAACTATAATTGAACTGTCTCGATTCTGGTCTAGGAATGATATAAAGGAAATATGTTATGGAAAAAAGTTGTATTTCTTGTAACTTTCATAAATGTATATACATAAATGTTTTCTTTACAGTAGCATTATTCCCTTTAAAGCTTTAATGAAAGCCATTACGAAAATAATCCTAGACACCGAAGCTACACTCTAGTGTTTACAATGGCGTAATATTCCTCATTAATTTACAGATTCGAAGTACTGTTTACTGTCTTTAGGATTGGGCTTGATAGTTTTAGAATCCGGTTGCCAGTTTGCAGGGCAAACTTCTCCGTGTTTCTCAACGAACTGGAAAGCTTTAATCAGTCTCAATGTTTCGTCAACGCTTCTTCCAACAGGAAGATCGTTAACGGAAAGCTGTCGTAGAATTCCCTCTCTGTCGATTATGAAGAGCCCTCGGAGAGCTATTCCAGAATCTTGGACAAGAACGTTGTAATCTGTCGATATTTTCTTATTGAAATCACTCAAGAGAGGGTATCCTAAGTCTCCCCCAAGTCCGCCCTGCTTTTTTGGTGTGTTAATCCATGCCAAGTGACTAAAGTGCGAATCGGTTGAGACACCAATGACTTGAGTGTTCAGAGCCTTGAAGTCGTTTACCTTCTCGGCGAAGGCTATAAGTTCTGTCGGGCAGACGAAAGTACTGAAAAAAATCCAGATTAGTTTAATTATTTCTAAAATAATTTAGACTGCATTATTCATTTGTTGAAATACGCACAAATCTAGAGGATAGAAGAAGAGGACTACGTATTTCCCCTTGTAATCACTAAGCTTTATTTCTTTGAAGTCACCGTTTACAACTGCAGTCCCTGCAAAATCGGGTGCTGGTTTCTGAATTTGTGGAAAGTATGAAAAGAGTTGAGAAGTCACTCCAAAGTGACGCACACTTTCCAGACGAGTTGAATTATTCAGCTTTGAAGCACTTGAGGTCAGTGCGGTGACCTGTGAAAAGAGTACAAAGAATTAATTAAATGTCAAGTTCAGCTTTGATAACTGATTGGTATTAAGTATTTAAACGTATAATAATAAATAAACATCTAAAAGCTTTCAAAAAATAGTTTATATTTGAAAAAAGTATTTTACTTACCAACTTCTTAGCCTGGGGGCATAAACTCGTCAAGAATCGAGACATTGTACTTTTTTCAACGTACAACGGCAAGTGAATGTTTATCTACTAAGCGTATACAATTATTTACTAAATTTTATATTAATAGCAAACGTTAAAAAGAGTTTCTTTCTTAATAACCACATGCATTTCTTTAATGGAATGCGTTTCACGTTTTCAGTACTGTACGTAAGAGGTTATGTAACAAAATTGTCTCGCTTTTCACTGATTTGGTAAAAGGATTTATAAACTACAAGAAGACTAATTTCTTCTTTAATAATCTAACAAAAATGCGAAGTATTTAATACCGGTGTTAAATTTTTGTAAGCTTTCCAGAACGAAGAAGAAAAACCTAGAATATCCAGTCACTTTACTGTGCTTTACATACTGCACTTTACGGATTACTAGCGACCTCTCGCAACAAAAACAGAATTACAGAAACACTTCCTTGCTAATCATTTTTCCTTAATTCTATATTTATATAAATATTAAAAATCTATTCCAATAAATAAGTAAAGCAGTCGATATAATTGACATAAGTGGACCACCTAAGAATTTTAAAAATGAAAAAGAGAATTTTTTAATCAATATTATATTTTATTCATATAACAATGTTATAAGAGTCTTGATTTCATTTCTTATCTCTATAAATATATATTATAGTTTAATTGCGACGAACAATTTTATAAATAAGAGTTTCTTTTTATTTTGAAGTCTATTTTTGTTTTAACTTACCATACATCTAAACACAACAAAATAATGAATTTTCAAATACAACTGACTTTCACAAGAGTAAAAGGCGCGATAAAAAGAAATGACCCTATTATGAACTCTCAAAAATTTTTCTTAGGATAATATGATCAAAATTTCAAATTACGAGAACGCAAAAATTTATATTTAAGGAAATAAATTTATACACTCTAAATTTTGATTTGTTTACTTCGTTGTGAATTCAGTGTTAGTCAGTTGCTCACATCAAAAAAATCTCTAACATATTCTTCAGATTCTTCTATACTGTATAAACATCTCTTTTCTGTTATACTACATTCGCAAACTCTTTATGCAATAGTTTCCAAATAGATATTTACAGTCAGTGAAATATCTTAACAAAGAGGCATGGACAAAAAATATACAATTTTTACAATTTTGCAAATGTGGATGATATCATTCAAAATGACCTACAAAATAACGTAAGTTTTCTTGTAAGTTTTACAAGTGCGCATCTTTACGTAAAAAATTGCTGGCTAGAAGTAGGCTAACTGATACGCAAGACAATTTTAGTTTTATTCTGTAGAATAGTAACTTCACTTATATTAACCATCACAGTTTATGTAAACCACTTCAACTTACTGCCTCAAAAAATTGCTAAGGCCGCGTGTTCATTCTACACCTAACCATATGTTTTTGTAAGAGCAAAGACTTGTATACATAATTAGATAATATTTGTGAATTAAAAAATAATATAAGAAAAGAACATTTGCTCCTCTGATATCAAGCGCACGAAAATGGGATTCTGAATTGAGAATTCACTTAAAACTTTCTATATCGAATATAGAAAATTAAATTAACATACAAAACTAGCTAACATAATAATTTAATTAGAGGCCTTAGCAGTGGCACTAGGAGCTGGTGTTGTCGTAGCACAAGATTCTTCGGTGATGACGCGCCTATTTTTCTTAATCCTCTTCCATTCACCGTTTGTGTAATTCATCTGGAAGTGTGTTTCCACTAACATTGGCATTATCGTCCCGTCAGGCTGCGTAACATCTTCTATATTCTCAGACAACATCACTGTCACGATGTTACCCAATTTGGGACAAGGGTTGTCTAAAATATTTAATTAAATAATGTTTTAAAATTCTTCATACATGTGGATTAAATCGAAAAATGGCAAAGTTGTGCAAATTAATGAATGCATAACAAATTAAGAAATCAATCAAATGAATAACGAATAAGCCAGTGGGATTAAATTTTTCACTTGTAGATCATTTTAATAAAGATCAACTTTGATTGATCAATGAAAGGCTTGATGTAGAAACTTACCCCTTGAACCTGCCATGAAACCAAGTATGAGAGCTTTTTCTGGTCTGGTAACTTTGTTGGCAGCCCTGAACATTTCCTGCGCCTCGAGCATTTGTTCTCTCTGAAAATACATGAGTATTGTTGTATTTATTTAACGTTAAAGTTTGATTTTTTTCATTTATGCTTATTTAATTACTTTAATTAATTGCGAAATGAAATCGTCAATCGACAATTTCGGTAAAATGCAATTGAATTAAAAAATATCTTGCAATTCGTGGATAAGATGGTACAAAAAATTGTACATGTAAATATAAAAAAGGAAAAGAATTTACACTTACAGTGAGAGACAATCCTCTTCTGGTATTCGCTGCAGACCCAGCTGGTTGTGGGGCAGTCTGTATACGAATTTGCGTAACAGTTTGAGGTGGTCGCACAGTTTGAACTCCAACAGGCGCATTTTCTACTGGAGTAACGGCTGCTGGAGTAACAACCGGCAAGGCCGAACTTGGAGTAACAGGTGTTGTAGGTGTGGTAGCTGAAAGAAAAGAAGTAAAAAATATTTAATAACTCTTCCATTATTCATAAAATCTCTCAAGTAAATTTAAATCTCCAAACTTACGAGTTTGTGGCGTAACTGCAGCAGCAGCACTCGCTGGAGTGCTGGGCGTAGCGTAAGGTTGTGGCACTGTTGGTGTAGCTATGACTGTCGTCGTTGCAGAACTGATAGGAGCTAGACCCTGAGCGTACTCAGGAGTAGCTACAGTAGTATCGGTTGTAGTAACTGTTGTAGTTGCTGCAGCTGCAGCTGCTGCTTGCGCTTCCGCCACTTTCTTTTGCTGCTCTTCCAACTCCAGCATTCTTTTCCGTTTTTTAGCTTGGGCATATCCAAGAGGTTGTTCGTTAATGTCCAAAAGTTTGATACCCCCGTCTTTGCGAATTCTATTACTAAGGGGGGTTCTGTTTGACATGGAAGGGCTCGTGAGAGAAGGAGATCTAAAACCACTTGTGGGAACTCGACTCGGAATGCCTTTCAAGGGAGCTGAAAGAAAATAAATTAAATCATTAATATAACGGTTCCAGAAAAGAGGTCCTTTTTTTTAAATATTTCAGTTATTTGAAAGCTTAACGTACTTGTATCAGTCATTTTTCTTGGCATTCCTCTACTTCGTACAGGTACAGTAGGTGCCGTACTCTTTTTCATATTACTTGCGGCGTCTGTGCTTTTTTGTACCAACTCTGCTCTCAATGTGGCACTTTTAGGTTTCCTTTTTAACGTAAAATGCTTGGTAGCTGATGGTTGTTGACCAACAACCGAAGTGAGAGCTGTCTTGTTTAGGTAATGACACTCAAGTGGCAACATAGCAGGGTCATTTTGCTTTTTCAAAAGCTTACGCAGATCGTTAACTAACTCTCCAAAAATTGGTCTTTGTTCATCAAGATCTGAAATGTCAGTATTCAAGGAGCCAGTCGCAGGAAATGTCTTCATCGCTTCGGATAACATCGAAACCCATAATTCGCTGTCCAAGGATGCGACCTCAATGATCTCTTCCAATTCCACACGCCACTGAAAGATTATTAGATTTTAAAAGATTAGTTACATAAACCTAATTTATTCTATAATAAAAAAATCATTTTGTATTTACTAAACTATTACAAAATTCATTGGTATAAAAACTACTTTATACAATTTCAAAATTTAAAAAAAATGTAGAGGTAACGAGTTACTTTTAAAAATATTTATACACTATTTTCAAGTAACTGTAATTTAACGCGTTGCTTTTAAGTGGTAATATACAGATTGAAGAACACTGTCATTATCAATAAACGTTT
The DNA here is from genome assembly GCA_032164275.1 of Synergus coniferae. Taxonomy (NCBI): domain Eukaryota; kingdom Metazoa; phylum Arthropoda; class Insecta; order Hymenoptera; family Cynipidae; genus Synergus; species Synergus coniferae. The sequence goes on along the minus strand of JAUEJJ010000013.1, from coordinate 6,387,652 downwards.
AATTAAAACCTTGCAAGCTGCAATTCATATGTGAACGTTTATTAATACTATCCGTCTTGAAAACATCGGTTATCCACATCAAATAGATGGCGGGCTACGAATATTTAGAAAGTAGCGCATGTTATGAGTTATAAAATTATTATAAACTTTCAAGAACAATTCGAATAATGCTATGTAAATCGCGAAATAATTTAGATTGAAGTTAAAAGAGCAAATCATTAGCCTAGTATATATACTGTACCTCTTCAACATTGCGTCTTGGTATGTGAAAAAAGGACAGGAGTAATTTAAGCTTCACTTGGGTTTGTAGGTCTGGAAAACAATCCTTGATGTTCCTCAGAACTTCAGCATTGAGTTGTGAACAAATTGAACTACCCGTCCAGCTATCGTTTGACGTTCCAAGCTTATTATGAAGCCACAACGACGTATCACTGTCCCTCACATTCGCCATATTGGAGTCTAGTGATTCATTTATTTGCCGCTCTTTGAAAGAAGGCATCACCTCCGCGGCTCCGCGATTGCCAGATTACCACATTTTGAATCTTTTCTGATTTTGATTACAAGATCACAAATCACAATAGGATGATAATAATTTAAATATAAGAACGGTTCTACTCTCTGCAGTTAATGTTAAAATAGTTCTTATTTGTCAAATTATTATACGATTATCTTGGAATTAAGCTTAAATCTTTGGTAATTTTTCAAAATATACTGAAAAATAATAAATTTACCAAATATATTATATAAATATTTTTATTAATGATCTAGTTGTTATTTATATTTATTAAAATACAATTATTTATTAATAATAATTAAAATATAATTTTCAACATTTCAAAAAATTCCCGCGAAATACGATCAATAAAATGCGCTGGCCGGCGCATTAGTCGCATTACCAAGTAACGGAAAAGAAGTTTAGGAGCATTATGCACGAAATTTCTAGCAAAAAGTGGAAAAAGGAGAACTGATTGACTAAAAAGAAATTCAAGAAATTAATGCCAGGTGGAAAATTAATTCATTGATTAATTCAAAGCAGGCCTCCGTGAAAAAGGCAGTAGGCACCGTAAACGCCCTAAACAATTGCAGCCCTGCCACTACTAAGTTCCATAATTCGCCGCTAGAGTGTCTGTCAAAGCGTCAAAGCAACAAAGTGACAATGAGTGACTCTGTGGACTCTGTGTGTTGGACAACCTAACCTCATAAAAGCAGAAGCAGAAATATAATACATACTTTGTGTCTTTTGTCTGCTGGTTTTGTTTATAATTACATGTTAAAAAATGGCTCAACAGCCACGTTTCAATTTGAAAACGAATGAAGAGATTATAGAAGAGTTAACAAAAGATTTGGAAACCTCTGTTATAAAAGAAGGCGAAATTCGTCCGGAAACGAAGGAGACGTTGCAGAAAAGTAGTGATCCATGGGAAAATATAGGAAAGGAGTTTGAGGAAGATGATAAAAATTCTGAAGGAATTAAAACTCCTACGACTGAAATCGATGACGATTTATCAGACGAAGAACATTTGAAGGACAGAGATTTAAACCTAACAAATGTAGAGAAAGTGGTTAGTACTTGATGAATCATTACTATTTGTAATTACAAAGTAATTTAATTAAATATAATTACTTATATTACGTTTACGTTTCAGATATTGAAAGATGAATCTGAGAGTGTGAAAAAAGAGGCTAATAAGTTGTTTAAAGAAGGAGAATTTGAAAAAGCCTTGTCGATGTATACGCAAGCTTTAAAAATTTGTCCTCTCAGTTTTAGTAAAGAAAGGGCGATTCTTTTTGCAAATAGAGCTGCTGCAAAATCTAAACTTCCGGTATATTTATTCTCGGAATTATTTACACTACCATCAGATATTATCGGACCGAAATGCACTGGAAATGTTATGAAATATTGATTTATTTCACTCACATTTAATTTGACGATTTATTTTCAGCTGGAGCAAGAATCAGCAATAAAGGACTGTACCAAAGCCATTGAATTAGATCCTAATTATGTAAAGGCTTATTTAAGACGTGCCAATTTATACGAAGAGACAGATAAATTTGATGAAGCATTGGAAGACTTCAAAAAAGTATTAACTTTCGACCCAGGTCACACTGAATCCAACTGTGCCCTCCGAGTAAGTATTATTGATGAAATAAATCAGTATTATAATTACTGATTTAGACAAATACAGTTTCTTCTACAGTTTCTGTCTTTTCCATAGAGATTACCACCACTGATTCAAGAAAGGAATGAAAAACTGAAAGAAGAGATGGTCGGGAAACTGAAAGACTTAGGTAACTTGGTACTGAAACCTTTCGGTCTCTCAACAAACAATTTTGAACTACAAAAGGATCCAACAAGTGGTGGATATTCTGTAAAATTCAATCAAAATCCGAGGTAAAGAAAAAGCATAGACAATGTCTGAAAATATTTATAATGTATATGTAAAAATTGTTACACAACTTAGGTTAAAAAGAAGGTTTAAGATATCTGAGAAAGAAATAAAAGAAAATGAATTATACTTCTTTTTTTCTACGAAAATCTGTTTTTTTATTTTATTTTTAGTCTTTCAGTTTGCTTTCATGCCCGAGTCCTGTCACTGAAAAATTTCAAAAATCTTTCAACTTTCAAAAGAATTTATAGAAGTGAAGTTGGCTGTATTATTTTATTATTTATTCAATTTGCTTAGGTTATTTAAATGTCAGGAAGGTAAAAAAAAGTTAAGGTTACAAAAGTCAGGTATTTTTTAAAGAATGGTTAAAAGGTTGCACGTAAGTAAATTTAATTGAAAACAAGAATGTTGTGTTTGTTATAATATACACACTACTGTGAATAATCTCAGATCAAATCAATCTTTCCAGTTTCTGGCCTTTTAAAAAGTAGTACGCAACTCAACATATTTAACTTAGCATAAGATTTTCAGCCAACTTTTCAATTTTTCTTATAATTCTTTCTCTTCTAATTCTTCTTTCTCTCTATTATTCGTATTTACATTAAAAATTTTGTTTTCATATGTACATGACTTTACTTTAATCAAAAATATCACAGGTACTTTAATTTTTTATTGATCTAACGTTTTCTTCACCTAGTAAAATTAAAATCTATTAATATGTAAAAATTTTAGGCGCTGAAAGTAGCATATTAATATTTTCTCTCTTGAGTGAAAATTGGCTTTAGAGCTGTAGAATAAAAAAAGATATTAATTCTTTAAAGAGAAGATATTTACGCCTTGACTAAAAATATCTTTAAGTACTGAATAATCGATCAGGGTTAATTCAAATGGAAAAAGTAGGGTAAGTTGTACCCCTTGATTGAATGTGCGTACGTGTAGGAACATTAAAATGAAGAAGTTAGTAGTAAAGGTCGATGTGGGTCAGACAAGAACCACGGAGCTTACCAAAAGTAATAAACGTGAAGCACCTCCAGTTACAAGACCGACGGTCGGAAATGCATCAGCAGAAAGATAAATAGTTGAATTCTTGTCACGAACCGCCCTTTATGTTTCCTGAAACGTGTACCTTTTATACTTGCATACCTTATTTGAATTTCCCAAACATATCTGGCCTCGAATTTTGAGTACATAATTTGCACAAAAATCTTCTTAATATTATTATATGTATGAAAACGGTCATTAAAGTATCTAACTCAAATTAAGATCAATAAATCTTCAATAAAATAGTTTAATATAATTTTCTTTTCATAGTTTTTATTGAAATTTAAAAGAGCAATAAGTCGCATTGTTTTCAGGATTTGATAGCTATCCTTTGATGCAGCTCTTTTCAAATTGGAAGCCTTTTGACACGAAAATTCTTAATAAAAGTTGTGATCCTACTTCAACTTGTAGGATTGAACTTTAGAGACGCGTTCTTACTTAAGGGCTCTCAAATAAAAAATTGATTTATAGCTTTACTTTAAATCGAAGAATCTAAAGCATTTCATTAGATATTGCACCTGAAATGAGGAATTATTAAAAAAATTGTAATTAGTATAATTTTAATTTTAAATATAAGTTTAATATATTTAATATTTAATATTAATATTAATATATTCATTTAATATATTTAATATTAATTTAATATATTCATTTAATATAAATGAATTTTCATATCGTCTTTAACGTAATATATTTTCTAATTAATGACATTTTCATCTGCCATAATTAAATTTGCTTTCGCTGTAGATAATTTTGTTTTCTCAGATATATAAGTCATCGTAAAATAAGTTGAAGTCCTTCCCAACCTTTAAGCGCTAGACATCCTGGCGTTCAACTCTCGACATCCTGGCGTCTAATTCTACAGCAAATCTTCCGCGTTGCTATCTCTGTCTAAAAATGTATTTTTCAATTTTTTTTTTTCAGAACTTCCAAAACGTTTCAATGATTCTTAGACGCATTGCAGTGTAATGGAAATTTCTCTTTGAATCGAAATCGATAATAGTTTATTAATTGTTGTTCTCCTTGTTTTAATATTACATATTAAAACATATTCTTAGGTTTAAAATCCACGTGGAATTTCCATGCGAAATTAGGGGGTAGATTTGAGATATTCTACAATAAATTCCACGTGGAAAACTAAATAGATTTTCCGCTGGAGTTCCACGTAAAACCCATGTGAATTCCACGTGAAATATTGAAAAATTTTCATCAGAATTCCATCTGGGCTGCTTTCGTTGATAGCAAAGTGAAATAAAATGTTTCTACAGTTGAAAAATGTTAGCAGAGTAACGAACCATTTAGAAGAAAACA
>JAUEJJ010000013.1:6368672-6382813 GCA_032164275.1 Synergus coniferae | reverse complement strand
GTTGATAGCAAAGTGAAATAAAATGTTTCTACAGTTGAAAAATGTTAGCAGAGTAACGAACCATTTAGAAGAAAACAATCTTTCTTAAGATCTTCCAACTACCCTCCGCCTCCCTCCCACGAATCTAACATAATCCAAAGGCAATTTTCAATTGCTCCTTATTCCTTAAAGACAAGTATCACGTATAGATTTCTGCATTTCCAGTATGTTTTCCTCTTTAAGATATCCTTTGCAATAAATAAGATATCAAGTTGAAAATTTGCAAAATTAAAATTAAATACTAATAATTTCTCTATAATGAATTTCCTATAATCGCGAAAAAATTATATATAAAATTGAGTATAGGAAAATCATTATAGGCCTATTTTCCTATTACAAAAAAAAAAAACTATCTTACAGAGAAAAATATGCTGGTAGCACAGGAAAAAAGCATCGAATTAAGAAAATCGATCTTGCTTTGAAAGAGCTCTTGTTTTACGACGAAATAAGGCTAAAAAAAAAGTTAATGACTTGTTTTAGAGCAAAAAATAGTCTTAGGACCAGTTTTAAGTTTAAAAATGGTCTTAAAGTAAGCTGTGATACAAACTAGACTTTTTTCTGTGATAGTAAGGAAGTATACGTGGTACATGCCCTTAAAACGACTTGATTCTTCTGAAAGTGTTACGTAACTCAATAAACAAGGACAACCCTCTTTCAACAAATCCCAAAATATTAAAAAAGTCCTCCTTTCTTCAACGCGTGGCTGTAATTAGACCGCAGGACAAGTTAACATGAAATGAAAAAAAAAAACACCCCTAAATATATTTCAAACTATTTTTATTCTGACGACTATATTTGTTCGGAAAGAGGGTACAGCTACGACAGTTACTTTTCACCCACATCTCAGCGCAGGCGTGATGAAAGCGAGAAGCTACCATTAGGAGAGAAAGAGCGTAGGCGTGAGAGTACCGGCCGTCTGATCGGGGGCTGGATTCGTGGTGTGCGGGGTGATTCTCCGCACGACGAGCAAGGGTTCCACGAAACCTTCAGTTACGCAAAAGTGGTGGACACGTTCGATATCGGAAAACGTCTCGCTGGTCGAGTAACATCCATTTAGTAAATTTAGTTCAACGGAAAAGGGCCAAGGAAGGTGCAGCCACTGTCAGAGGGATTATTTTTGCCTAGATTTGAGAGATGTGAGACTAGAGTGACCACGAGAAGGTGGTTTTTCCAAAAAATTTTCCAAAAAACAAAGTGTGGAGAGGATCTCGATGCGGCATGTCTTCCGTCGTGATAGCCGAAAAGGTGGGTGAACCATCATCCACGTTTCTAGAGACACTGACATTGTGAATGGCTACAAACCGGAAGTTGGTGCAGGGTCTTCACGCTCGGTTTATGCGAATCAATAAATTCAGCATGCCGGTGTAAGATAGGGTTTGCGGCATACTAAAAATATCTTTCCCGACCCCGATTTAAGGATAACACACTTTAGTGCTTACGAAATGGGGGTGGTTCTGAAAACGAGGCTAGTTACTCTTGACGATTACTCAAAGAACCCTTAATTTTCACTGGAAATTTTAGGTAATCCTGGTTCTAAGATGAGCTTTTAATCTTCATTTAGATAAGAGGTCTTGATTCAAGTTCTGAAATTAAATTAGATAATCGGATTGAGATTCCTAGATAAGATTATTTTTATGGAAATAGTTGAGGATTTGCGATGGTCTAGTTTTAGAAAGAACAGAAATAAATGATGATATTCTGCTAAAAGAAGATTGCTAATTTTAACTTCCTTTAATTATTTAGAGGGACTTAATTATTTAGTTTCAAGAAAATCGCTCGTGAAGACTATTCAATCAATTGCTATTTGCAATTCAAATTTATCAATCTGCATCAAATTCTCGAATTTAGATCCTAGAATTGTTTCCAGAAAATAAAATTAATTGAAGGACATTCAGAATCAGATTTTCTTTTAATAAAAGAAAAAAATTCTCGAATTTAGATCCTAGAATTGTTTCCAGAAAATAAAATTAATTCAAGGACATTCAGAATCAGATTTTCTTTTAATAAAAGTTTTTCTCTTAGTCTTTTGAGCCCTTTTTTGTTCTTCACGAGAAAGCTAAAATTCTTTTATCCTTTACTTTATTTTGCCTGGTATAAGGTAATTTCTTGGTTTGTTACATATATCCTTTAACATCTTTCATCTTTTAATTTCCTCAACTAAAATATCTCACGCCAGAATTGAACTGTTTTTTTAAATTTAAATAAAAGATTCTATATCAAAAGTGTCCGAGACTCGATTGTGGACAACCCATTCTTATTTAGTATATAAATACAAATTTTCAAGTCGGCTTATATAGAGAATAAGGTTGCTATATTTTCCACCACGAAATGTTGGCTATATATGAAAGGGCATATATAGATGTGGATTGAATGGACAGTCAGGAAAAGCGGGTAAGCTGTGAAATCTAGTATAGCTATACGATCATGACTCATGATGACGTGTAACGATCGACAAAAGCCTGAAGCCACATTTTTTTAAGCCCTCTTGTTCTGTCCGCTTTTAGCTCTATTTGGACTTTTTAAAATTGTCCTCCTGAACTTGATATTTTATTACCCCAATTAAATCGATTAAAGGGACTGAAGAAAGTGACATCTGGGTTCTCAGTTCAGTACCATACCATAGGGCTAAAAACATATTTTTTTTAAAATTAATACTTCACCCACTTCTTCATTAATTAGAAACCCTTAGAATTTTAAAATAACAAATTATACCTGTTAGAATATTTTCATTCGGCGTTATAAAATATCATTTACATCATCTGCAGCTGTTAAATCTTAAGCCAATTACGCAATAGATTTTATGAACTCTCTTTTATATCGGGAGCACATAAATCATTGAATCGATTATGGTAATGAAGCTGAGTATCTCATGCCAAAGACAGGTCACAGAAAGATTAACTGATTTTTCAGAAGAGGGCAGACAGGGCACTTCAAATTAAATTCTCATGATAATGAGCCTATGGGTCGTCAACCGGCATACTTGTATTGAGATAAATAATTTGTGCGTAATTCAACAGAAGAAAAATCAAAGTTTGTGGATTTGCAACTTTTTTTACGTTCTAAACTTAGGATGAAGGAAGAAATGTTTGTAAGGAGAGAAAGCCAAATATGTTGAAATTTGAGGTGGTAGGATGAGTGGTTTCCAATGAAACATGACTAAGGAAGACTCAGACCATCGCTTTAACTAATCAAAGTCACCCCTAAAATCTTTACCTCTTTCTCCCCTAATTCTGCTTCAAGTATTGTTTACAACCCTCGGATTTTCGATGTATAGAGGGGTTTTTTGATCCCTTAGACCATGAGAAAGGGAAGTTGATGCCCTGCGTGCGATAAACATTCCATTATATCTCCCTCTGGTCCAAATAATGTCTTAATTCCGCGTAAATATAAATAAAGGAACTCAAAGCTCATTTAACTCAAAGTAATAAATACGTCCATTTTACTATAATAATGCTAGTCAAATTTTTTGTCGGTTTTCAAAATTATATTTTTTCTTAAAGTGAGTTTTCTGTAAATCCGTGCGTATTTTTCTAAAGAATTTTTTGAAAACAATTTATTTCAGCATATTTTTTTCAAACTTAAAGTAATATATTGAGTAAATATATTTTTTCTGACTCAATTTCCTGCAAGAAAGTATAATACTTTAATTAATTAGGGTCTCTATGTTTACATAATTTTTTAAAAGTGTTTTTATAGTGTTTGAAAAATACTTGTAATAATCTTTACTTTTAATAATTTCGTAATTAATTTTAACGAAATAGTTTCCCGAACGAAATCGCATGCATGTATAGAATTTTCAACTACGCAAACCAAGTTACTGACGTGAGGTAAATTGTACCCTTGTGGATATTCTATACCTAGAAAGTGGAACGTATCCTGTTATTAATGTTAATATTTTGAAAATAAAATAAATAAAAGCTTGCTTTGCGGGTATAGATCAAAATATCTGATCTGTTATATAATATTATAAAGAAACTTACTGAAAAACTACGATAGTAATTTCTATCTCACTCACTAAAACTAGGTCATTTACCTCCGTTTGTACGAAATAGAAATAAACGGCCTAGTTTTAGCATATCATTTGAAGTAAAATTGTATTTCTGAAATTTCAGTCACACTTCTTGAGGCACAGAACGCGTCGCCTGTCGCGTCGTGAAAAATGGCCCATTCATGTGGGCTTCTTCCTGATCTACGTCTTCGTGCACCTAGTTTCTTCATCTTCGATTCCCGCAACGAAATCATCTATTGTATCCTTAGATGAACTATCATCAACACCACTGCTGACGACAATACCTACATCTAGAAATGGAGATCACTCAGAGGCTGGTAAAGGAAAAGAAGATCAGAAAGAAGAGGTACCGGTACCTTCAAGAGGTCAAAAGAAAACTGAAAAGGAAATAGAAAATACGAATGGAAAGGAGAAAGAAAAAGAAAAAGAAATTGTCAAAGATAAGGAAACAGATAAAGAAAGTGAAAAAGTAAATGAAAAAGGAAAGGACAAGGAAAGTGAGAAGAAAGATAATAATAATGAGAAAGAGAATAAGGAGAAAGAATCAGGTACTAAGGAGAATGGAGGAAAAGAAGAAATAGGAAAAGATGTTGTAGAAAAAGAAAAGGAAAACGGTTCTGAAAAAAAACCAAATTCTACGGTACGTAGAGGACAAGACATCAATTTACAAACTAAATTGAATTTTTCATTTTTTCTGTATTATTTAAAACAAAAATTAAATATTGATTAGATAGAAAAAGACTAAAAGTAGTGTATTTTTTTAGGAACCTTCCATTATATCAACGACGTCATTCCCTGAACATAATTCAACTACAAAGCCTCAAATAATGAATTGTTCTAAGCCTGCCATCCAACAATTTCCGCAGCCGCTAATGGGTCCGAATGCCAGGAAGCATGGAGGTCTTATCATTCATACTATAGTAGCAATCTACACTTTTATTGGCCTTGCCATCGTCTGCGATGATTACTTCGTTTCTAGTCTCGACAGAATTTGCGAGGGTAAGATCCTGTGAAGCCGGTGTAATTTCCTCCTACGATGTTTTTTTTTTTCAATTCCAATATCTATATTTCAATTTAAAGTTCCATTTTAAATTTTCAACACTTTTAATTACAAGTCACATTAAAAATATTTTTAATTTAGGAAAATTTAATCTTGAGGGACGTTGATTTAAATCTATTCACAAAAGTTAATGAATTTTTCAGAACTGAAACTATCTCCAGACGTTGCAGGAGCAACTTTCATGGCAGCAGGATCCTCCGCACCAGAATTGGCAACGGTTGTAATAGGAGTCTTCTTTGCGCAAGACGACATTGGGGTACATTTTATTCACAAACTAAATAATTATCGATTTCACGCACCAACATTATTCTATAGTAATAGACTACGAATAAAAGAGAAGCTTAAAAATATTAGTTCCAAGTAGTCTCTTGATTATTCTTCTTTAAGTTATTTTTAAATCGAAATCATCCTTTTTTAAATTATAAAAATACTAATTTTTATCTGAAAAATTTTAAAACAGGTGAGCGGAGTCATCGGAAGTGCAGTATTCAATATAATGTTCGTGATATCTATTTGCGGATTATGTACAACGACAGCATCCAAATTAAATTGGTGGCCCCTCTGTCGCGACTCCTTCTTCTATTTTATTTCAATCTTAGTAATGCTTGGCACAATAGCCAACGAACTTATTTCATGGTGAGTAATTTAGAATCATTTATCTACAATTTTTAATGCATAATTAATATTTTTTCTTTTTTTTTTTCTAGGCCTGAAGCTGTTCTTATGCTCGTTACTTACTTAATTTACTGCATCGTTTTGTCGTTCAATGCTTCTTTGGAACGTTGGGCAAAGTCATTAAACATTCCATTTCTTCCAAAAGACGAAGAGCCCGCTGAACAGAGCGCCTTAGTAACTTACAAATCATTGCAAGAAGAAAGAGTGTCTTACACCGCGCCTGCAGCCCCACCTCCAACCTCCGCTCCTGTCCCAATTGATCCATGGAAAAGTCCAGTAGGTCAGTGGAAAATCGATAATAAAGTATATTGTTTATTTAAAATTTTTATTTTTAAGAAATGATAGAATAAATCAAATGTTGTGATTGCAGAAAGTGCTATGCAAGCATGGGATGATCCTCAGCAGCAGGACCCATATCAACAACAGCAGGATCCTTACCAACAACAGCAGGATCCTTACCAACAGCATCAGGATCCATATCAACAACAGGATCCGTATCAGCAACAGCAGGATCCATACCAGCAACAGCAACAAATGCCTCAACAACAACCACAACAGCAACCACAACAACCGCCAGCACCAAAACAACCGCAATACTACAAAGCGAAAGAATACGATCCAAATGAGATTTCACCATTAGTAAAACCAACTGATGGTAACAAATTCAAATTATGTTCATGGGCACTTGTCTATCCTATTCACTTCACGTGTCGAAAGTCGATGCCTGATGTACGACAAGAAAAATTCAGGAGATGGTATCCTTACACATTCTTGATGTCCATGATCTGGATCAGTTTTTATAGCTACATCATGGTGTGGATGATCACAATCATAGGTAAGAAGATTATCTTGGATACACTGAGAAAAATAGTTGACGCAGCTTTACTGAACTCAGTTCAGTAAATTGCGGTGAATTTTCGGTGAATTTTCAAAATGAAATTAAGGAATACTTAATGCATCGGACGTGAAAATGTAATGAGTTCGTATTATTTGTATTATTTTTATTATTTGTATATGTACATTGTAAATGATGGTACCATATCTTATTATTTTCCTTTTTTATTTTGATTAAATTTAATTATTTATTTTTTGCTTCAAATCTAGGTAGTACACTCGGAATTCCTGATACCGTGATGGGTTTGACTTTCGTTGCTGCTGGTGTAAGCGTGCCTGATGCACTTTCTTCTCTAGCTGTTATTAAAGAAGGCCTTGGAGATATGGCCGTAAGCAATGCAGTTGGAAGTAACGTCTTCGATATTTTAGTTTGCCTTGGTCTTCCTTGGTTCATACAGACTGCAATCGTTAAACCTGGGTCAAACGTCAAAGTCACTAGTAAAGGTATTCTACGTTAATTTCAAAATTTTAAAGATTCCAGAAGATTGATTGTGAGAAAGATTTCAAACCTGCTGTTTTCTCGCTAGAAACTACTTTTACTACTTTATACTCGTTACGGTTGATATGACTATAGCGACTTCTACTATTTAAAATCCCTTATACGTCTGACACGTAAATGATTTATACTACTTAGAAAATTGACAATTATTGAAAATTTCTTTTATGTTTCAGGTCTGACTTACTCTACCATATCTCTTCTCTCGACGGTGGTATTTTTGGTGGTAGCGACTCACTTGAACGGTTGGAAATTGGATCGTCGATACGGAGTATGGCTGATGGTTTGGTACTTGATTTTCATCGTCTTCGCTTCATTATACGAGTTGAATGTTTTCGGCCAGATGAATCCGCCAGTGTGTGCCAGCATCTACTAATCTCATTTCAGCGTAGCCTCAGTTTCGCAGATGCACTGCTCACGAACAGGTAGCTAATATAAATACAGATGAAAGTAAATTCGAGAGGGAAACTGAAAACTAGAAACGAAAGAAATGGAACCAAAACAGAAAAAAAGTGAATCGTGTGTAGAATAACAAAAAATGGAATAAAAAGTTGTAGAAAAAAGGAGTTGCCAAGGAATTGAGCCACGCAGGATCGGCGAATCGGCGAAAAGCTGATCAGTGTTAGTTAGATGAGTGGAGAGAGTTGAAAAAGAGACAGACAATATAAATATCAGTATTATATCGTTACTTGATTTGCAGTTAATTTAAGCGACAGCATCAGGTGTCAAGCTGGCGTAATTAGATGCTTCATATACGTACAAATATACATGATTCCAAGACCTTGCCGCGGCACGGTACACTTCCGAAAGTATAAGAAAATCCGTACCCCGGACCACGGTTACATATGTGATAATCTATATCGGAATCCATTGAAAAAGTACTAGCGAATTTTAAGGAACCGTGTATCCAATCGTCCTGCTCGAAGATCTTCGAGACTTATTTAAGGGGAAACCGAAACATCGAAAATGATTAGAAAGTTCCGCAAATGTCAGAGCATATTTGTGTAAAGTTAATTCAGAAGCATCAAAATTCTGACTATGACGATTCCAGTGGGTCTAATTCGAAAAGGATCTAATTTGATGATGTCACTTTGAAATATTCTACTATGAAAGTTGCTTCTAGTTTACTCTGGAAGTAACACCAACAAATGACTCCCTTATCGTTTAATCCCTCGATTTATTGTTCCAAACTGCCTAAATGGATGAGGAACAATAAATTATGAAAAAATCGATTACAATTTGATATTTCTGATATACAAAGGATCAACCGAATCGCTGCTTTATCGCAGCTCGACCCTGCCGGCTCTTTTCTAGCCTTTAGTTAATTAAACGTTATCGAGAATATATTATAAAGTATATTATGTACCTACACGAGAAGTAGCTCGATGCCGTTTATATATTTATAACGATCGTTAGTCGTTTTAAAAGTATCGGTAGCAAACGGGTGGTAGGAAATCGAGAAAAATTTGAGGATCCTGAAGCTCGCTTCTTCCTCTTCTTCAAATGACTTGTTCCTTCCGGCGGTTCCCCTTGTATTATCTTCTCATGGGAATTCATCGATTCCAAATCACCCGTCCGTGACCAATGTTTATAATATTATATTATAATTAATAATAGTATATTATATAACTTAATGTATTAACGTATGTATACCTGTACTACTTATTACTCGCTAGTTCGTTTATGAGCTGATTAGATGATCCCCCCGCTAACGGGATAAGTCGATGAGTCATTTAAAAAAAAAACAAATTTAGCGATTAAACGTCCCCTCTGCTTCTTTATTTTAAACCTTTTAAAATGCAACTCTTATTACAAAATAAGATCAAGGAATATAAACTCATTTTTTAAAGAAAGAATGTTGATAAATATATGTTTAATTATTAAATGTTCAATATTAAACTCAATATTAAAATCCAGTGGACGTTTAATCGATTCTTTTTGTACATTTTTTTAGTTATATGCTTTTATGCACAGTCTTTGAAGAACATGAGATCCCGCCAAATTTTTCAATGTCAAATAGAATCTGATAAAATAATTAGAAAAAATTATGAGAAACCAGTGTACAAAATTAATTTGATTACAGTCAATGAAGTTTTTAATTGGTTTTAGTTTAATTAATTTTTCATATTCATTAAAATTTATCAGATTTTATTGGATATTGTTGAGGTTGACAAAAAATATGTAATGGAAAATGAACAATGAAAGGAGTCCGAAGCTCTCGATCGAAGTAAAAAGGCTCCTCGCACGAGCGCGAGTTTTAAGAGTATGCGAGAAAGACAATAATTAACGCAGCCTTAACTGATGAAAGTATCTACAACTGGAAGGCTGCGCGTTCCTTGTGACCTTATAAAATCTAAAACATAGAGCAAATTTTTAAAAGAATGCCCGTTTTTAGAAGGATCCTTTTATTCTTTCGACCGCGAGCCTCGATGGTTGGAACTGAAAAATACTTCTCTAAAAATGAATTATATTAAGAAAATGTTTTTCTTAACAATTATACATACTCATCGACTCATATTTTCGATAAGCACAATACTTATTAGAATTATATTTTTTAAGTTACTTTCTCTAGCCCATTGTTTCTCTTATTCTTAATCTCTGGCATCAATTCTTTTTTTCTAATTTGATTTTTGGACAACTTCCAAATTATCTCCCAATCATTTAATTTATCTAAAGTACAAGTACAAATCCATTTCATCAAAAAGAAACCAGAAATAGTGGTTTATATTTTTTATAAGTTTAATATGCTTTCGACTAGAGATTGTAATAATATCAAGTTTTGTAAATAATAGTTATGGGCTTGCAATAGGAAAAAATATCTGCAACGAGGATAATTTTTTTTCGAATTTTCAAATATAGAGTTGGAAATATGCTCAAGAGTTCAAGGATCGCGCAGTCCCTCTAGTATACTACTTAGTACATACGTAAAAAGAAAAATGAAAGCTTACGTCGTTAATATTTAACGTGTTAATTAATTATTTACTTAGTTGTTTATTAGTGAAAATTGAGCACTGTTTAACTGTTACACCGTTTAAAGTGAATCAGACCGACCGACAAAACTTTTTATGCTTCCTTGTATGGCCTACCCTTTTTTAGATAATTTAATAAGAAATAAGAATGTTGTGAGGAGATTAGAAAATGTAACATATTACACTTTTAAAACTGATAACGCAAATAGCTGTGAAATAGAAAGTAATTTCTGTTATTGAAAAATCGAGACTCGGCCTAAAGAGTTTTCGAAAGATTAATTTTTGCTGAAATAGAGATTGCAGATTTAGCATTTTTGATAGTTAAAAAAAATATATGTTTAATCCATTTCTCATTGTGAATTATAATTCGATCTGTAATATCCATCTAAGGTATAAATATCCGTTGTTTTTCATCTTTTAAAGTATATGTTTTTGAATTGTTACAATATTCTCGTTTTTTGTCGGTCAGTCGAATAAATTTACTTAAAGCTTCCAACGCTTGAAGCATTTATCGAATAAAAGGCGTATCTGCAGTAAAACTTCCGCGACACTATGTCCTAAAAGATATAGTGAAATATCGAAGAAAAAAACCGAAAAGAATAATGTAAAGTTCCTTAGGTGGAAAAATTTTCCTGATCTGAAAAAAACAAGAATAAATCAACTCAGAAAAATTGTTTCACCGGATGAGGAGTGTCCCTTTGCACGAACGAAACTACATGTGATCAGAAAAAAAAATAAGTGTGATTCACAAATTTCGAAGAAATTCAATTCATTGTCAATACGAGCAATTTCAAATTTATGAGGGATTAAATATTCGTTGTTCCCCTACGTAAGATGATTTCAGATGTCAACGAATAAGGTCCACTGAATATAGGCTGTACAATTCTTTGTAGATTTTATTACAAAAGATATATTTTTACTCTTTTCTTCCTCTATTTAATCGAATTAATTCAGGAATTGGTATGAAAGTCAATCTCTAGGTGTTATTCGTGTAAGTGTTTTTTAGCAAATTAAGAATATTATTAATATCGATCAATTTTCACGTGTCCTTATAATAGCGAGAATCAAAGTCAATACTTTTAATTTGTAGATTACTAAAAAGAACCGTTTGTTTACCAATTTCTGAAATTGTCAATTCTTAGATTAGAAAAATCCCCAATACATTCACGATAGAAGGAAAGATAAAAAATCGACGAGGTCAACTGAACGAAATCTTTTAATGATAAGAGTTATTTTTTTTTATAACTTGTTAATGTTGAACCCAATGACTTCCTAGACTTAACGCGATGTGCAAGTGAATGTTGATGTATATATTTATACATAAATAGTTGCAAACCTTTATGTATTATAATTTTAGAAAGTAGCCTGCACAGTTGTTGATTAAGTTAGATAGAGAATTCAGATTGATCCTCGTCGAAAAAGCAAAAATAATTGCTATTGTTTGCATCTTTCTCACGAAAGCGTAAATTGAAAGCAACCTAAAGCGTCAATATAGTTAGTTATAGCTTGTAATAGTTATGTACATAATTGTTGTAACAGCATCTTACAGATGAACATATATATGTATACATACACATCATAAACATGTTATATATATATATATATATATAAAACATACACATGGTAGCTGAAATATTATTATACATTATACATTCGCATCACGCACCATTACAAAAAAATGTACGTATCGCAAAGGAACGATTTAATATTACAGTTGGCATTAGAGAGGAAAAAATACAGTAGGTGTTATGTATTCCGATGTACTTGAAACCTTTAAACAATAAAGCTATTGCTAATTATTGCACTTTCGATGTGTTCATTCAAAATCATCATAGTGTAAATAGGAATTTATAAGTCAATGAAAACAAAATTATTTATATAACTTGACGTATAAGTAACTTTATTGCGTTACACGTGAGATTCCAAATGCCTTTTTAGAATAGACGCATTAGCAAAAGCTTTGGAACAAAGGTGACACCGTTGAGCGCGAGCTATATGTTCTTGCAAATGTTTACTTAATATTTGATCATTTTTAAAAATTTGTTTACAAATATTACACGTGAGGTCTTCTATGTCAGTTTCCTTGTGTTTTCTCACGTGGGCATCAATTTCGACTGATGTAGTAAATTCCATATTACAAACTGCGCAGGCAAATTTTACAGACTTAAGCTGTTTTAATGGAGGGGTCGAATTGTTGTTTTCCTTGTGGGAGTTTATATGATTCCTAATATAATTAAAACAAGTATATAATATAAATAATGATAACATAAATCAGAGTGAGATTTAAAATATTTTAAGTCTCAGAGATCTAATTGCAGAAAATAATAGGCAAAAAAAAGAATAATTACCTCAAAGTTTCTTCATTCTTGAAAGTCGAATTACAAATCTTGCATTGAAGTTTGACTGTCTGCTTGTAATTTTTTTGATCTTCTCTTTGGATTCCGATTACATGGTCGTACAAAATGTGCTTTCGTATTATAGGTTTTGTTTCAAATGCTATGTTACATATATAACATAGAAAAGGTGTTTTAGGATTCATACATGTATGCAGTTTCATATGATTTTCGTATTCCAACTGAATTTTGAATTTGCTATAACAAATATCACATGTTAGATTCGTTTTGACTTTAGTTTTCAATGGCTTGTACTGTGTAATATTCGTTATATTCATTGATTGTGGAATATAGATATTGCCGCAGTTTTCGCACATGAACGCTGGACTATCACTAAAAATAACGTTTCGAAGTTTACAACCATTTTTACATAGATTCAATGCTTCAGGGGTCTCTATTAATGTTTCAAGTATCTCGCTTTTTTCATTCTTCACGCTGCTTTCGTCAGAACTTTTTTGGCTTGATTCGTTTAGATTCTTTTTACAATTGTTGAGATTGTTTTGACTTAAATTATTATAACTAGATTGATCTGATGTATTGAGATTGTTTGAAGTTGACTTGATCTGATCTGATAACCTGAAACTTTCTTCAATTGATTCGTTCAAGTTCTCTTTTACTGTATCAGTTTTATTGAGACTCTCTTGAATATTCGGTTCATTCTGGATCCACTTATCTACTAAACAGGAAGAATGTAGAAGTTTTGACTTTGGCTCAGGTTTGGAACATATTTTATCTACTTGCATTAATAATTGATTCGAAGAGTGAAATTCTTCTTCGTTTTTATTATCTTGATTTTCTGGTTTACGTCTTTTTGCCGGAGGATATACTTTTGTCTTAGAAAATGGAAATAAATTTTCTCTCTTCCGCTTCGTTGGAAAATCTAAAATATTAAACAGAAAAACTTTAATTATATTTTGTTAAACAAGAAAGTATGAAAATATATAGACTTGTGAACACAACCGTTACACAAATTTTGATTGTCATTCTGATAATGATAATAAACAATAACATGCTTTCAAGGGCTTTCTTGATGTAACAATTCGAAAAGTTAGAGATTTATAGGTTATGTCGGTGAATCAGTTGGACTGTTTTATATACAAAATGTATTAATTATACTTAACTAACCGAAAATAATTGGAACAGCATCCGATTTTAGTTTCATATCTTCAGTAAAACTATTCTCTTTAAAATGTAATTCACATAAGCGGAATGAATCCTTCGTTACTGAAGAAGTGCAGGTTGATTTGCAAATTTTTTTCCATTGATGTTTTAGCCTGTAAAAAATAAATTAATTACTAATGTATAGACCTATGAATGTTATTGTTTTGGTAAATTACTAGGAGAATAAATTTTATTACTTTTCATCATTTGGATATGGATAAAATTTGATACTTCGACCATCTACTTTTGTTGTGTGATTCGAATCACAAGTACTGGCACTGCAAATCAGATACATCACTTATGGTTCAATTAATGAGCAAAACACTTTATTAAGATTTTGATATTTTTAACATTATTATGTGTAAAAATTGTAAATAGTGAAAAAGCGGTAACGGTTATCAGTCTTATCACTTGAAAAGTTACTAGTTCCAGTTCTATATGTCTA
>JAUEJJ010000013.1:6352010-6368572 GCA_032164275.1 Synergus coniferae | reverse complement strand
CCGTGCTACCCGTGCTACCGACTACGGCTAGGACTGCTACGAGTTCCATTCCATGTTTATCTCTTAGAAATATGTTACAGAGCCATCTAGTGATATTAAATGAAGTTATATTAAATGAGAAACTTACCGACATCGATAATGATAAACTTACCTCGGTAAGTTTATCATTATCATTCAAAATTTGTAAGATTTCTAGGCAGTTCAGACTTTCAACACTGAATCATGAAAGAATATCTTTGATGAAATTATAGATTTATATAGTTAAGAAAAACATCAATTTTCAAATAGCGTTTGAATGGAAATTGATTTTTAAAAATTTTAAATTTATTTAATCTAAAATAAAATTGAAAACGCGCATTTCTATGAAAGATTGAGACTTCTGGTTCTATCCCAGGTTGGGGGGATTTTTTTAAAAATTATTTTGAGCAATAATAATTATTTAAATAGTTTTTAATGAATTTATTTTTCAATAAATTTCTATTGCTCTGCTCCTTTCATATTCAAATTACTAATTATACTGGACATTAAATAAGTAAATAAGCCATGTTTATTACAACAATTAAAATTATTTCTCAATTGGAAAGTCACTTTATTTCAAGGCAATAAGATTTTCAAAAATATTATTGCTCTTCGGCCCATTTAAAAAAATGTGACGTTACCGTTACCAAAAAGTAACTTTGTTTTTTTTTCGATTATTCCATTACACCAAAGTACTGCTTTTAACAATTAGCTTTTTTTTTCATTCGTTTCTTTCAGATTATAAAAAAGTTAGACTGGATTACTAGTAGTATCTACTGATCCCCATTTCAATTACTAGAAAAGTTGCAGCAACAGTCCTGGAATTAAGGCACGATAGTTGACAGAATTGGCCTCATCGGTCACCAGGGAAGCGTGGAACGTTGTAGGTCTTGCAACCACCATTCTCATTTGCGGTTGCTGGGACCATTGCTATTTTCTACTAACTCCTTGAGTGGAACCTAGAAGCAACTTCGTCCTTTTCACTTCCCCCACATCTCGTTTCAAGCGACTTTGCGTCACACTATAAACCTCTTTGAACACATCCATGGATATAGGGTGATCGATCGTTCAGTCCTTTCGTTCGAAAGCACCCGTGCATTTGCTATAACGATATCAAAGTCTGTCTTCCGAGTTGCATTAAGAGGCTGCAAAAAATATAGACCTCATATTCTAGAGATTTTCAACCATTTCTTTCTCTACAACTCTATAACTCTATATAAATCACATTTTATGATCGATCTGCGTAATTTCAACATTCCAACATGATAGTAAAATTATATCAACAGAAATTATACATACATATATCATAACATCCAATTAAATTAGATAAGATGTGAAGTCTTCCATAATCTTTTGAAATCACTTAAAAAATAGTGAACTGCTTTCAATTCTATGAAACTATAATATCCTCTAAATTCTATTGAATTTCTTTGAAGCATTTAAATTTTTTCTCAAATCCTTTGAGTTTTTTTTTTAAATTACTCGAAGTTCCTTGAAATTTGTTTAACTTTTCCAATCTTATGATTGTTTTTAAATTCCTAGAAATTTTTTCTAAGACCTTTGAATTCTATGTATTTCTATTTATTTTTTTCTTATTTTGAAGTCTTTAAATTTTATGAATTTACTGTAAATATATATATATATTTTTTTAAAATCTTTTAAAGTACTATGAAATCATCCAAAATCCTTGCAATCTCTTTAATCACTGGAATGTGTCTTAAAATTATTGAATCTTCTGAAAACTGTTAAATTTTTTCAAATCCCTTAAAATCGCTTAAAATCACTTTGTTTTCACTGAAAATCTCGAAAATCTAAACAAAATGGGCATTTTTACATTCTCATTTATTTTGAAATTGAAGAAATTGTTTCTACATTTGATGAGGTAACTCTAAAATATTAGATTCATCCATTTTAAGGAAGTAAATTGAAATTCGTAATTTTTACTAAAATTACTGAATAAAATGTGAATAAAATAAAATGTGTTCACTGTGAATAAAATTTTTAAAATCTGGTATTGACTGCTTTTGTACATGGTACAACCAAATATTATCTCCAATTTGTCTTCCTTTGAAGTATTTAATATGAAAATTGCAGAGTACGATAAATGAAATAAGGCGGAAAATAACTTTTTTAATTAACTCTAACACTACTTTAGTAGAAAGTATTGATTAAAAGCAGGGCAAACCCTGTTTCAAAGTACATTAATTAGTTTATGATCGTAACCCATTCCTCTCGCTTACCAGAATGCTCAGCCAACCTGAAAAATGTTCTCGTTGAAATGTTTGAATTATTTCTCAGGGCAATGTTACTTTTTATACATTCGTATCATTTATACAGATAAATGAAATAATATCACTGACTATCATTTTCGCTGATATGCAGCAGATGGTGTAAATATGTATTTAACATAAATTAACAACCATAACGAATTTGTTAGCTTATTTTGCCTTCATATACTGAACTTGTATCGAGCACTCATGAAATCTGAAAAAGAATGTCTGCATGTGATCAGGGCTTACGGTTGCATAATAATTTAAATATTGTTATTATGCTTCGCGTTACAAAAATTAAATGAAACTACGCTCCGCATGGCTTTTAGTTTATATTCGCAGGTAAAAAATGTATCGCATTTGTTATTCGTTTCAATGCATTGTTTTAATTAAAATCCACATGATACACTCACTCGGATGGATACATTCAAAATAATTTTCCAAATAATTATGCTGATCGTAAAACACGTTTTATAATGGGAAAAATGATTTGAGCGAAAATTCGATTTTCAATCCTTGTGTTGTACTTTACGCATACATTGTTAAAAATCTATTTATCATGTGTGCAAGTAATATTTATTGCAAAGAGATATGTGTGAATCCAGATACATAAAATTTTATCAAGTTTGTAATGTGTACATTAAATTAAAATCGTGTTGGGTTCGAAGAGAAGCAAATTCACTTTTAAATGAAAATAATAGGATCAAATAGGATTGAACTTTTTTATTATTTTATGTTAAAAACTTTTTATTCCAATTTACTGATGCTGCGAGACAAATAATGCGTCAATTATTCGTACCCCATTTTTATTATACTTGTAATAGAGGCCCTTAGAATTTATAAAATAGAAGGTGCCTCATTACTTAAGTCCAGCATAATCCTTAGTAAAGCACTCGTTTAATTAAGTTAATTAGACGGTCTCGACGCTCGCTCCAACGTCGCTGATTGTGAGTTTTTTCCTGGGCTCGTCCTATTAATCTTTTTCCTCGAGTATCACACTGCTGTCTTTTATACATTTTTTTCATTACCTATATTCAATTAACACTAAAGTAGAAACCTAAATGCGCCTTCTGAAATTAAAGTTTCGCTTTCATCAACTTTTCTATCAAGTCATATCTGTGTCTTCACATTTCTTTTTATCTTGTTTTTAGTTCAGTCTTATCATACATGATTACTTAATCGTTAAATTGCACAAAACAAGTGAAGATGTATTTTCATTTATAAAAGAAAATACTTTAACAAGAATTGAAAATTGTACCAGAAATAATAGTCGACGCGACTGTAGTTTTATTTTTTAAGTTGCTTTTTGATTTATTAAACAAGTTTTTTTTTATAATAATAAGAATAATAATTTGTTGCTCATATTGGACGAGTGGAGCAGAATTCAAGAAGTACTTTCTGAAATGACGTACAGCTCGGATAACAGAGACAGACACTAGTACTGTAATATTCGCAAAGGGCATGCCATGCCCATGTCACGTGGATTATCACTAATTGTAGTTTATGCTTTATACAGCAAGCCATTCGTCGTTCTTCAGGCATTTCGTTGATATCTCATACGGGCAAACGAATATTCGTGTCAGATTCATACCAAAATTCAGATAAATTTTGGAACTAAAATGATCCTATTTTTTCTACTTTCTCCACTCTTCCATTTTTGAAAAAATAAATAACTCACCGAAATTAATTAATTCGGAATAATGACATTTTGATTAGGTACTAATTTATTAGATTATGTACGTAATAATATATAATTCCGATAATCAAATTTGGACACCTTTTTTCCGAAAAACCAAAATCCCGAATGTGAAAAAATACTGAAAAAACAATTTTCGAAAATTTCAATTTCCCAATTCGGGTATATTATGTTTTGGAAAATTAATCTCACCTTTAAATTCATAAGAAAATATAATTAATTCAATCCACTACTTACCTTCTCCGACTTCAGTGAAGATCTTTTGCAGAAGATTCCAAGGATGGTTGAAAAGATACATTAAAAACGCCTTCCTCGTGAAATTAGATATAAAATCGTCGCATTTAATTAAAAAATAAAAATATTTGATAATTATAAACAAGAAGATAATATTTATATTAAGCTAAGAAAAAAATGGCGAAATAATCTAAGAGATTAAAAAATAATCAAATTAAGAACAGAAGAAAGTAAATGAAAAGGTAACACGAAATTCATGACATGGAAGGACTTAAGTTAGAAGGCGACAATATATGCCAGGACCCTCCTTTATAAAAAAAAAGATATGAGAAAGGAAACGCAATAAATTTCAAACCAGGTGTGGTACATTTTCTATAATATATTTTACATTATAAACCAACCATACATCATAATAATAATATCTTATATCCTTACACCTAAACGGGTTTTATTCTGTATTCTCGTTTATATACTTTTTTCATATTTATAATTTGTTTACTTTTTCATAATATTTATATATTTATATATATATTTATATTCATCATCTTCATCATCGTCATCATTATTTATAATATACTTCATATGCTATGTTATGTATAATATCATACACGTTTTTTCACGCATGACCCAAGACTTCTTGTGTGTGCGTCCACGCGTTCGATCGCGCGTGCGATTAAAAGTGTCCGTGTGTTTATGTGTGTTTAATGTGTGGATGTGTTCGTGCCGCTTTTGTGTACACATATGCAAAGGTTTCACGTTGTTGCGAATTATACATACAGCTTTTTCGTTCGATTTTTTCTGACTATTGATTTCACCGCCAGCATCCCTTCTAATTCCTATGTATAAGCAACGAGGCTGCCATGGAACCCCGTGGGCCGAATTCGTTACATCATGGAAATTTCTACACTTCTTCGTAATCGCCTTCATCGCTCTCACACTCACACTGCATCTCTCCTTTTTGAAAAAAAGAAACAAACAAAAAAAAAACAAAAAAAAACAATCTGACGACAATGTCTGGACGTGTGATTGCTGCCTCCCCTGCCTCTGCGACCTTATTAGTATTTTCTACGCATCACTTTTACATCGTCAAGGGAGACACGTTCATTCTCTCTTTTTTTTACTGCATGAATTTTTTAAAACTTACTTGTTCTTTAAAACATCTTTTTTTTTAAAGTTCTCTGTTTTTTTAAACATGTTTGTCTTTTTTTTTTAAACTTCAGCACGATCCCTTTATCTTTGTAACATTTTACTCTCCCTTTCGAAATATGTGAATTGGAAAAAGGCACCTAACTCCTTAGCGTACGGTCGTAAGTGATATGCCGTGGGGTTCAAATTTTTGAGACCCCAGTTGCGCGCGCACGTCGAGTCGTACGAATTACCTACGAGAAATCAAGGAACGTCGGGTGTCTGTATGAATAATCGGACGCGATAGTAATTATTAACTTTTAATTATGTTCTCTTCTTTTGCGTGCTTTCTCTCGCTCACATGCTCGCACTCATACTTTTTTTTATGACACACTCACACTCTAGGATATTTATATATTTATATATTTCAGGGGCGCAGGGGATCCGATAGGCTAGCCACAACACTTCCTTAATAATTACGGCTCGTTTAATTACTTATCACTACGACTTTTAACACAGTATATCTCTCACGCCAGCTTACACTGAGGATGCAGTGCAGACGGAGGCGTCTTGGTTTTTTTTTTCATTGCCCTCCTCAATATATATATACTATATATATATATATATTTCTCTAATTGTCATCTACAGTTACTCTTACACATGTAAGCATATGTATATATAATATACATATTTTCATATATACGCGCATGTTTTTTTTCTTCGTGGTGTGTTTTTGAGTATATATATATATATATTTATATATATATTTATAAATTATATATTTATAATATATAGTTTTTGGTACTCTACACTTATGTCACCTACTTGTTTCATTTCCTATTTACTTCAATCTCACTGCGCGGTGTGTATACATGTTTTTTAAACCCCTCATTCACCCAACTTGCACTAACTAAGTATTCTCTGCGGTGCTCTGTATATCGATAAGTAATAATTGGCCTGGCTGCTACACCGCATAATTGCCGCTTCTCACGCAACCTGCCGAGGACATGTCGCGTCAACCCCATAAATAAAGACGCTAAGGACATTCCCACGAATCGTCTTAATTCCCTTTTTTAACTTTTAATCGTTCAAACTTGCCTAATCGAGCAATTGGTCATGCATATGTCAACCGAAACAACTTTACTTTGATCAATTATTCAGACTTTTATTCGTTCCACTTGATGGGGGGCTGTTCACATTTTTTGTAAAGATATATTGTGTTTGGAAGTACTTTTAATTATTGTAATTATATGTGACCACTGGAATTTTCATAATAAAATATATCTTATAGAACATTTAATTGTTCAAATTCGGCTAATTGAGCAATTGGTCACGCATATGTCAACCGAAACAAGTAAATTTAAAAAAAATTACTCCTACTTCTGTTCCTTACTTGATAATGCCTAATGGAAGGTTTCCACAAGTTTTGTATAGAAAATCTTGTTTTTTGAAGCAACTTTTGCTAATGGACTTGATTTGTATATTTCCGATTGGGAAAATGAGGGAAAATATAGTACAAAGTGAATTAAAAATAACCATTTCAAAGGCCTTTTAACTTTCTATTCCTTTTAACCTTTCGATTTTTTAAGTAGTTAAATTGGATATATCAAACTTTCAAAAAACTGGTTTTCATAGGATAGAAAATTAAATCCTTTGGGAATGCAAATCGCCGAGATCTGAGTGAAGTTAAATTGGATCCATTAAATTTCAAAAGATTTTAAATTGGCATTTACGTTTCGTAAGCACTGTGAGCTAAATAACAATTTCAAATTGCAGAATTTGAAAATCTTTCAAAAAAAAAGACCACGCATAATTAAATTACAAGCATATTGAAATTATAATTCGAAAATAGTTCTCAGAACTTTGAAAATTCTGCTGAGGGGACTGAAAATAGATCAAAGAGTCAATAAAATGTAATTAAAATAAAATCAAATTTGAAAGCAGCGAACCGTCCAAAAGTAAATATACAAACCCAGGTTGAAAAAAAGAGGCAAAAAGGTCATATGGGACATTAAAAGCCCATGGAAGTGTCATTATGTCAAAGTGTCATTATGTCAAAGTGTCAAAGGGTTGAATCAAAATGGGTCGAGTAAAATTAAATGGAACCTTAACTGAAGTATAAAAGAGAATACACATCGAATATAGGGTAAATAGGGAATAGAGTAGATAGAGAAGAAATTAGCAAAGTTAATTGAATGTTGAATAAGGGTTGAAGCCCCAGGTTAAGCGAATGGTGGTAAAATAAAAAGGGTTCAATAATCAGACGCATGAGGCACAAAGCACTATCTGGAATGGGGTCAATTCGAATATAGTAAAAGTGGAACGGGGTGTAGTTATAAAAAGCAGAGTGAAAAATAAGGTAAAGGGAATATTGAGGTCAGGATAATTTGCATAGGACTTTTTCAAAAAATTTTCTCCACTACCTTAATTAAGATTTTCAATTTCTCGCGAACTTTAAAAGGCAATGAGCAAATTGTATGGATCCAAGATAATAAATTGTTTAAATTCAACAAGAAATTAAAAACAAATAATATAAAAAAATAGATTTCGACTCCTGCTTAAATAATTTTGATTCCATGGAACAAAAATTTGCGGCACAAAAGTTTCACCCAAATTGCATGAAATATTCCGAATTCTCTTTTTGCTTGAATCGGTCGCTGGGAAATGACCGACATCCATAATTTTACATTCTCAAATCTGCGAAAGACCAGGGTCGATGATATACGGATCCGACTGCTCGAAAGGGCATGTTTCTCGAGTGATTGTCAGCTCTCACGCGATAAGGACTCTTGTCGAAGGAAGCGATAAGGAAGCGTGAGAATCGGTAATTCGTTGGCTTCTTGACTTTAACACTTTATATCTTGATGCGTGAAACAAATGTAGAACTAGAATCCGACATCAGAAGTTTAAAGAGAGTAGTCAAATGTGAAGAGACATTCAGTCTAAAAGAAGATGACGATGAAAAAAAAAAGGAAAATAAAAGAGAAAAGGAATTGGATTTTGCCGTAGCTCGCGAAAGCCATGATTCGATAAAAGGCCGATGAAAGGTGGTTGGAGGTTGAAGCTGGAGGTTGAAAACGCCAGCTTGTCGGGTTCAAAAACGACGTGTCGCTTCATACACACTATTGCGGCAAAAGTCCTCGATATAAGGTAGCTGGTAGCTATATCGAGCCAATGGTCATGTTATGATATCATAGAATCTCATGGAATCGTAGAAAACCTGAACCTAACTCGCTAGCAGGTGCAGCAGCCATACTACATTTGCTATTCTCTTCTTTTACAAGTCTTCCTGTTCCTCTTACGAAGTAAACGAAAAAGTTTGAAAGCTAGAAAGTTAGAAACATTGAACACAACTTTCTCAAAGTAACAAACAATTTACAAACAATTGCAAACAATAGATTATAACGAAGTCAGTTAAATCTTAAAAATCCTCAAACAATCTTTAATTTCTTAAGTTAAATCCTATCAGGATTTTGTAATAAACAAACAAGTTAGCCTTAAGTTAAAACTATGCTTAATTAAATTCACTACTCAATCTTTCGATATTACAATCAAATTGAAATCAGTTTAGAATATTTATTTTAAAAAATCCTAATCCCTGCATAAATTGAATTCAGTGATCAGAATTTTTTAAAAAGAATCTTACATCGTTTTAAGTAGTGAATTTAATTTTTGCTCCACTTTGTCACATTCTCACATAATGTTTACACTGTGCTTTTTCATTACACATTAACTTATTAACCAACTGGCTAGACTAGACTAGACTACGTCTAGAGCATTTCTTAAGTTTTCACGCGGATCTATGAGTGGGGTGAATTTGTGTATGATGAGATGTGTGTACATTTCCCATGTAGTGTGCGTGCGTGTCTGACGATAATTGGCTCTTACCACTGTAGGCTTATCTCACAACAGGGTTGTATATTTTGTTCTGCTCCTCGTATTCTCTTGTATTTTCTTTCCCCTTTCCCCACCCCCCTCCCTCTTTAATCTGTTACACGCTACTTCAATTATTTATCTACTTATCACCTTACAGTCTATCCCGTCCTTATCTTTATCTATCATTCTCGAAATTTCGATGCTCTCTTCATTCGCCTTAAAATTACGACTCTAACTACTTTTTCTCACGCGTCTCTAGGCGCATTACATACCTACGTCTTACAAATCTATGCCTTAATTCCTAAGGCGTCTTTCCCCAAAAAACTTTTTACAGAGTAAGTTAGGTCTCTGATTATCCTCAAGGATTAGAGAACCTTCCTCACTTGTTTCACAGTGATACAGGATCCGAGAGTATCAGAGAAAATTCGGGGCTAATTTTCAATTATATTGAGTAACCACGTGCGACATTTATCGAAAATAGCTCGAGAAAAGGGAGAAAATCTATCCTTGGATAAAAACTTAAAATAATTTCGAAAATCATCTCTCCCCTTTTCCATTCTTCTTTTCCACAGTCTAATTGTCTTCCGATACTCTCCAAACTCGTCACTTTTTAGCGAAAATTACCTATATTTGTTATGTAGAAGAGCAGGTTCCGTCCGACTCAAGAAACCCTTTACCGAAATTAATCACAGCGAAAATTTCTCTAGGTTCATTTTCATGTTAAACGAAATTCTCGACGTTCGTAAGTCTCAGTAACAGAAATCTGTCTCCAGAACGTAATCTGCCCTCCCACTTCCTTGTTTTTTTTTTTGCCTAGCTAATAATGTACACGTTTCTTTGTATCGCTATCGCATTTTTCAGTTGCCTTTGTACGCGATTGCACCACCTGACTTTTTTTGTCTAATTTGTTCGCCTTTTCTGAGAAGCTACAACACGATCAGCATTCTTCTTGCTTTATATATGTATAATATGTATAGTATATACGATGCTCTCGGACTAACAGTTCCCATCTCGACTATGTATACGTATGTATATGTATAGTTGTATTTATATATCTATTTATTTATATATTTATAACGTTCTCCTCTTGCATTGTCCCTATATCGCTCGTGTCGTGCCCCTTCTAAAGCTGCTTGTAATCGTAATGACGAAAAACATGGGTCCGATGATCGGAGAATTATTGGCCACAATTCGACGCTTTGCGGATTTTTTTTCGATTAAAAACTATTTTTTTACATTCTCATCAGAGAAGGTATTCGATTTTTTAATATACTAGAGGCGTTGAGCCAAGCTACTTATGAACTAACGTTGTACCTCGTTTGATAAGCGTCTCGCAAAAATATCAAAATTACTGCCGGCGCATCTAGGACTCAGGTAAAAAATATCGAGCACTCTTTTTTTCCGACGACGATTCTCGAGGAAGTAGGATAGCTTTAATTTAATTGGCAATAGAATTATTTTTATAGGTTGCTGCGCGAAACAAAAACGCACTTTGTTTGAGGTACTAGATGTTTTCTCTTTTTCAAAATATTGATAATTAGTTATGTTTAATTGCACTTTATAATTACATCTCACGAAATTCTTCAAACGATTGACAGGATTTCAAAAATATATTAGTTTGATGATGTAAAGAAAAATTCAGGGATTTATCTCTTTAATTAGTATATTTTTAAAACTCTATCAATCAGAAATCATCGCATATTGTCAACTTTCTGCCAATTTTATCAAGGAGCGTATTTTTGTTTCCTTTTTAAGTTGAATTTCGACGATATGCAGATGCAAGTGTTTTTAATATTCCTATGAAATTATGAAGTCTAAAATATGTTTCGAAAATATTTTGATTTTCAAATAGAGACAATTCTCTGATGTTTCGACAGTTTTTAAAAAATTAGAGATTATTTCGAAAATACTATCCAAGTATTAATAATTCTCTGGAGCAATGCTACCAAAGCACAAGCACACATTTATTTATTCTTCGAAAGATTTCATAGTTATTATTATTGTTAAAAATATTTTTGCCTCTTTTTGAATCGTCATGCGGAATTTTGCTCGGAAGCTTAAAGACGTTGCTTACAAGAGACCCTTAAGATCTACGTGAACCACGACAGGTAATTCTTTTGGATTAAATTAATCGACATATCAGACCCACATTTTTCGTTCTGAGCCTTTTTTGATCTTTGTGTTTTTGATTTGAAAATACCGGGAACCTCTCTTTTGATTCGCGTAAAGAACAATTTTTTTGTCCTTTTGATTAATAGTAAAGACGTTCCCTCTTCCTCCCACGAATTTTTTCTCTTACATGATTCTTAATCACTTTTTTCATTGTTCTAACATTTTCTCCTGATCTTTTTCTCTCCATTTTTATCTCTCATTCTCTTTCTCTCTATCTTTCGTTCATAGTATATGTACACGTGTATTTCTTCGACCAGACCTCACAGCCAGAATCAACTAATTTGGTATCAGTTGTCACAGTAAACGTTACATCCTTAGCCCATTAAAAATTAGAGTAAACTTATTTCTCGAGAACTAATCGACGTTACTTATTACAATTAATTATATCACGCAATTAATTATTTTTATGCAATTAATTATTTTACGCATATTCCGAGTGTGGTTTTGTCAACGCTATAAAACTATTCGTTCCGAGTTTCTGAGATCAGTTACAAAATATCTCCAAAAGTGAAAATTTCAATTAAGTATAGTATATTGTCTAAAGCGCAATGGTACTATTTTTCTGAGTCGATTCTGCTTGAAATGATACGTTACGGGTGTGGATTTGTGCGTTTAATCTCCCACGAGGGTTCGCGACGTCTGGATAGAGAAAACATAGGATGAAGGGGGTAGAGATTCTTTCACTTTGATGAAAGTGGGAAGATATTTCATTTACTGTAATATCAAACAAATCACTGTCAAAACTTTTTTAAATCCTTGTAGAAATTTTCAAGCAGTGGTCAGTTTTCTGGTGAAGAGTTTAAGTATTGACGCTTACACTGTTAAAAATTGATGCAAAGAAATATTTCTTGTATCAGGCGGCAGCTATTAAAATCTTGACTAGTAGACTTACTTTGTTTTTCTACAAGTATAAATAAATTTGCAACAGTATTACTGTAACAAAAGGGTAAATATGTAAACAAATTTAAAAGAAATTTTAAATAAAAAATACAGAAGTTCCTAACGTTTACTGATTTTCTACAGAGCTTTTTTCTCATCCTTTCTTTTTCACTCGTGTGTGCGGGAGTCCAATAAAAGGTTGTGTTTTCAGCGGTACGACCAGCCTTTCAGAAGTCTATCGGGAGGACAGGACACGCGATCGCAAGAAACACTTCACTTCTAATCTAACTTTCGTGCTGTGGGTGCAATATGACTACCTACAAGTTCTTTTTTTATCCCCTCCTCTCGCCTTTCGCCTCTCCCACTCTCTCTTTCTCTCTCTTTCTCTCCCTCTTTCTTCTGGTTCGATTATCTTTCACACTGTGTGCATTAGCGAATGTCTTAATATCTGACAATTCTGCGGGGCGGTCGAGTCGAAATTCGGGGCATCCGTGGGAGACTTTGTTTTTGACAAAATATCCTACTCGCGAACCCAAATCTAAGCTATAGACCGCCAAAATCAATCCAAACATTTTTATAATTGATTGTATTTTTAATTAGCTTAGCCTAGGCTTAAATTTGGAGACGCCTGGGCAAATCTACTTTGGCTTTTCCAAGTTCTCAATCAGAAAAAAGGATTCAAAACCATCCAAGAGAATTTGGAAAAGTTATAAGTGCAAGGGTTAACTATTAATCTTCAGTCTTGGCGACTTGCTATTTTAGCACTTAAATCTCGATACATCATGCTCTCTATGTATACAAGCAGTATACGATTGTGTATAAAAAATCTAGTCTTTGGTTAAAAACTTGAATTGGCAATCTTTCGATTGAGATCTGCTGTTAGATCTTGATAGTACCCGTTTGTTTAGCGTTTTAGAAAAATTTTAAAATTTGAATAAATGGAGATGCGATAAAAAAACCGTTTCTCTAGGTTTTTGATCCTGCGACTGATTGATTCGATTTTGATTTCTTTTCACGTGATTGCGTCACCATTGTCACGTTACTAGCTAGCCATTAAAGTTGAACGACATTTGCGCTATTCATAGTCACAGTTTCTTTGGTATCTTTGGCCTATTGTTGCCCAAAAATCTCCTGCGTCGTCGCCGAATTTCGGCTCGTTCTCGAGTACCACCACATTATAATATACCTAACTAACTACCTAATTGCTGTATTTAATTTTTTTTTCTCTAATACGCTCCTCACATTTGCTCTAAGTTTATACATTTTTCGGTTAATATACGACAACCTGCGTTCGTTAGTGGCCCTCAAAAAATCGCCGCGATCGAAATCTACAAAAATAACGGATCATGTCTTTGGCGCAATTGTGCCACTTTCGGAAGATCCAGTCTCGTGTCCCTCTGGAACCGAAGAATTTATTACCTAGGCGGAATTTTTAAGAGGACCTCGAAAAATCGGGCGAGCTTCTTCGGAGTCGCGATACCACTTGCAAACGACCTCTCATTTTTTTTTGGTTTTTACTTATTATTTACTCTCATGTCGACTTCACAAATGATTATAGATTGTGTAAACCTCCGAGTGGAAACGGCACGAATCAAGACGGAGGTTCGTTGGACGATAATTCTACTGAAAAATCATGATTTCCATTGCAATTTTCAATGCGATTTTCATGAAGAATCGAAATCAAGATGATCGTTAATCGCTGGACGAACCACCGTTTTATGAATTGTGAAACGGATTTAGAGATTTTGGTGTTTGGTATGGAAACCCGTTTTATCGAAGTACCAATTGGCGGACTCGAATTATAATCAAATGATTTTTTCTACATCGCGTCAAGATCGATGTCCTCGTCGGAATTGTACATCGGTAGTTAAGCGGGAAGTGGCACGTTTCTTCTCGACAATGCTGTGACTGTTGTAGCGCTAATGACATTGATGTTGGTTGAGGCGATGTTAATGATTGTTGCTGCTGTTCTCGTTGCTCCAGCTGTAGAAGTTATTCCTGTTGATGGGTTGTGCTTGCTTACCATCACACTAGGAGGCTAGGCGTCAGCCAGTCCTCATCCGCTAGCTGGACCGCAACCAAGAACACACTTTACCATTTGAACACACAAACGCTGGTTAAGTCTTGGTGTCCAAAATTCAAGAGGGGTGAAAAATATACTAGTCAGTCTCTCCCTCTCTTACACTCTGAGACTCTCTTCTCAACATTTTTACACTTTCTCACCCTAATGTGCTAATTTCTAGTTTCTTTCTACAAAAAAGCCCAACCTAATGTCAAATTGAGACTATTCTACTTTTTAGAATTTTTAAGTAGGTATAATACGAATTTAAATTTTTAAATCTCGATAGGATTCTAGATTAATTCACATGAGTTCCTTGCAAAGCTCACGGAGTTCTTAAACTTATTCAAAGCTTGACGATATGCAAGGACGATAGATATTGTATATTTTTGAATTCTCAGTTCCAATTTTAGAAACAAGTCAATACGATTTCACAAATTTATTCCGATATTCTGAGATTTATATAGAAAGGAATTTCAATTTCAAGTTTTCTGTTGCCTAGTGTCACATCAAAATTGATATTCAGCTTCCCTTTTCGACGTCATTTATAAACAATTGAGAGGGAGGTATATACGGTCAATATCGGTTTGACATCAATCTAAATAAGTTTTCAAATTGTTACTTCCTTGAATCATGTTTAGTTCTGCGGAAAGGATATGGAGCTTTTAAAAATAGTTTTATATATTCTTTAATAAAGTTTTAATTGCTTTTTTGTTACTATATACAATATGTACAGGATTTATTTTAGTCGAATAAGGAAGCGAATTTGATATTAAGTTTGGCTATATTCTTAAAATTTTTGTGTTAACGAAGAATTTAAATAAAGGATAAGCGATGCTGTGTTCTGGTACTGGTAGTGATCATGATCATTGTGCCTGCAAACCGAAACACGCAAATAGAAAATTTAACCGTTTTAATTTACGAATATCCGCTTCTGAAGAATAAATATATTTTTTTCCATTTCTGTAATATGAAATTTATTTACTGAATATGAGATTATAGAAAAACGAATATCTCAAAAATGTTATTAGTATTTTAAATAATTGTCAAAAATAAAGATCGAAATATACATTAGAAATTTAAATATGTATTTAAGATTATCTTATTCAATTATCACTTATACATATATATTATCTAACAATATTATATAATATTCGAGTAGGAAATTTAATTCTTAATCAATATGGTAAATAAAATTGAGTGAATTTCTTCGAGCGGGTATTCGGTCAGAAAAATTTGAGAAAAGTGAAAACACTTGTGCAATCGCTTTTCCTTTAATGAATTTTGAACATGCATACATTCGAAAATTTTAAATGATTTATAATTCCATTTATAAGAAAAAAATAACGTACCAGAATGCAGTCTAAAGCGTACTTGATTTTCTGACTGAATTTTTTGGAAATATGTAGAATGAGAGTACATTTTTGCAATTCAGTAATTCAGCCATTCAATTTCATACCAAATGAAATATAAAATAAAATAAAAATACTATTAAATGAAAAATTTAAATTTTAAATTTAGATCATTATCAATATTTTATAATTCAAAAAATATTTTGGTTGAGGGAAACATCAAGTTTTGTCTTAAAAATTTTTCAAAACGTAACTACACAAATAAATAGTAAGCTGGTTTTGTTAGTTTGAACAATTTGGTTTTTGTAAGATGAAACGTATTGAAACTCAAATGTAAACAATCATAACTCAAAAATAATTTTTTTAAGTTCATTTTTTTAACCTTGTAAATTAAATTCAGTTAGAATTCTGAAACCTCTAAAAGCATTTCAATTCTTCAAAGATAGTCTATCTTACAGGAGAAAAAACATGCATCTATAATCGGTTGAATCACGAAAAGTTTTTCTATATTTTGCAATAGATTAAAATTCAAGGTTTTGTAATATTAAAAAATGTCATTTCCTGATTGAACCCAATTCAAAATATTATGTTCGAAATCGCAATACAAACAATTCAATTGCAGACTCTAGTGAAATTTAAGCACCTAGAAATAATATTTTTTCAGAGTTTTACCTTTATTATTCATTACTCTTCATTATTATTTATTATTTAATAGTGTAATATAGAATTAAATTTTTTACTATAAAATTTCAATAGAGTCCCTCTTAAGTAGTAACAGTCTATCAAAGTCAGACGAGAATCTCTAAACGATTTTGCATAAATGATTCATTCTTTTGAAATGCTTATTGAATGAAATTATAAGATACTTTATACACAATATG
>JAUEJJ010000013.1:6268059-6285727 GCA_032164275.1 Synergus coniferae | reverse complement strand
TTCAGATAAGACTTTTAAAAAATATTTTTCAATCGTAGATTTGATATTTTAGATTAATTTTAGAGAAATAACAGTACAGGCCTCTTTTTTTTATCGCGTATATTTAATTGAAAACTTTCTCTAAACTGCAATAATATTCAAAAGAAAGCTTTCATTTCAAGTTCTATTTCTCAATCTTATTCTTTATAGCCTCATATTACTTACTTTCATATATTATAATATAATGAACAAACATAATAGAATACTAAGTAAGTTAAGAATGGCGCTGGGTTATTCTATTTCCTGATATCCCTCTTCTTTATTAAAATTCATATTTCTTGCGTGGGTATATTATATGAAAAGCTCACCCGTAGAGCTTAATTTAAAAGTGAGGATGCTTCTTCGACCCTTTTGTACTGTGAATTGTGGCTACTAGCCTATTTTATATTAAATTTTTCGTAATCACGGTTATATTTATTCAATTTCTTGTTATAATTCATTTCATTAACAGTATTGAAATTATTTTTGACTTGACGCCTTTTGACTTCAATATAATGAGAGAATGGCTTTAGTAACATGCAATTTGACGAGAGCACGGTCTTGTTAGATGGAGGATCAGGAAGTAATCCTGAGGATTATTCTCTCTGATCTGAGCCCAAATATATGTTCAACTGACCCTTCCATTTCTAACATCATTGGCAAAAGCTTCTTCCCTTTCGGATTTTAACGATTAGGTGTCATATGCCACGTTTTCATGTTTCCATCAAATAAAATGAGACTTATTTCAGAAAATTCATTGAATAATTCTGACTCAGGATTATCATTAAAAATGCAATTCATTAAACAGAAGGTAACTTGATTATTGGAAAACTGATTTTAAGAAATTTACTCAATTCTAGTTGCTAAAAGTGACCTTCGATGACCTGGTTTCCTCATATAAATAATTAAAAAATTATTCAAATAATGAGAAGCAAAGTTAACTGTCTTTATTTTGCTTCTGAAAATATCTTAAATACGATATTTAAAATCAGCGTAATTTTAAATTTCCAGATTTAAATTGAAGTTAATTGTCAGAAGGAAAGCAGACAGCAGCCAAAATTTTTCGCTTCAAAAAATTTACGTAATTTGTAAACAGTAAAAGAGAAAATATTTTTCGTCTGCAACTGAAAAAAAGAGGAAATTTAGATACTTATATTTTTTAGCTTGCGTTTGTGTCTGCACAGTTTCCTTTAAACAGTTTAAATATTTGAAGAGATGGACTATTTTAAGAGACAGGAGTTCTGTAGTATCTTATAATTCGAGTAAAATCCTACAAAAGAAAGCCTTTGTTTCATTACAAAAAACTAGGACACTTTGAAGTTTCGTTTCGAGAATCGCAGACTCGAGGCAAGAAGCTTTTGAGGGGAAAAAAATCTTGAGAAATTGTCGAGAAGGAATTGCGAAGCATTGAATTCAGGAAAACTGTCTCGGCTGCTAGATAGTAGTGGTAAGCAGGGCAAAATTATGTCCACCAATAAACGCTCGGGTCCGGTTGGCCGAGTTACTACGTCAGCCAGCCCCAAGGCGAAGTTGTCCCATTATTTAGCTTTTGAATACACGATAAGAGAAATCACAGCTGTTTCGGATGGACATTGTTCGCTTCGCAGACAGCACGCACACTAGTGTCCACATATAAGGACATACGAATCCAAACACGCATGGTACTTATGCTTCTCGCTGGACACACACCAACAACAATTCTCGGCTCAGAAACAGAGGGTGAAACAACACTTGCTTGGCCAACGCTTAAACTCTGGTGTAAAACCAAAGCAACAAGCACACCACATGCACAAAATACGCGCATGAAAACATGGCCGGAAGGGAAAAACAGTACAATAGCTCATGTGCCATATGAATCCGACTATATTTAGCGATTTATTATAAAAAAATTCCCTCGGATTCAAACTTTCAGCTAGAGGACAATTTTATGATATTTATAATCTTTATGTGTTGTTTACTTTTCATTAATTACTAATTATCGAGATGAGACGTGACACCTCCCCTTACAGTTCGACTATAATAGAAAAAATAAAACATCTCTCTTCTACTTTTTTCATCAGTAATAATATTTTACTGGACATTTTTTGCCTCAATCCTTTCGTGAATGCACTATTAACGCGAGAACTACATCTGCTTGTTCGCACCTAATTAATCTGAGGGTACTCGTCGATTTCACGATTATAAAACGAGCAACGAAACAAGTCAGAGTGTACTTGAGTTTTCCGTTTGGAAAAAAGCGATACATCAACGACCCTAACAGGTATAATTACGCATAACAAGCACAAAGCAAAGCATAAGTACAATAATGAAAATTATTTTGCACATTAATTCCCACCACTTGTTTGTCACGACAAATTTCAGTACACTTAATAATTATTGATGCTTCAGATTAATAAGTACTTTAAATTTCATGGCATTATATTTAAAAACATCAAAACGTTAGCAAAATTAATCCAATTATAGAAATTCAATTATCGACATGCTCCCTATTTTAACATATCAATTCAAGCTGGATAAGATTTTTATTTTTCGATCAACCCTATTCTATAGAAGTTCGGATTTTCCTATCTGAGGTTATCCGGGATGTCTTATGTAATAATTAACGGACAATAAAAGTACATTGTCAGATACAGAATGAGAAACTGATCCACCCGAGGGAGTAACTTGAGGTGGTGCTTAGTGTAGTGCATTCGGTCTGTCTATTACTCAAGCGCGTTGCGCCATGGGACATTAGGACACTATTGGTACATTATCAGTGGGCATTAATACTGGCCCGAGCCGACTAGCACTATCGCGTTGCACGCTAAGATAATTACGGGGTGAAATATCGTTTGGTAAGGCAACACCGTTGGTTATACGGCCACGTTGGGAACGTTTCCTCTCCATCTCAACCTCTCATTCTCTTTCCTTCCTCCCCCCCTTCACACTCCCATCCACACGTGCAGTGTGCACCACCCTCGCCAATTTCCTCTGTCTTTCCCTTCGCCAATCGCTTTTCAGTATGTCGCGTCCATTCTCTCAATTCTTCCTCACATCCTCACATCCTCACATCCTCACAACCTCACATCTTCACATCCTCACATCCTCACATCTTCATATCCTCACATCCTCACATCCCTCTTCAGAAGCCACTCGACCTTTCCATCCGGCTCTTCATACATGCTCGCCTGCACCTGGAATTCGACGGGTTGTTCCGGTATGACGATTTCAATTTGTCAGCCGGAAAGGGTGGAATTTCGTTCCAAGTTTGGATGCTAGAATAGCGAACATCGAAACCACTACCTTCCACTCGTTACCTGATTTTCTATCCTTATACCTGTTCTTATTTCAGGATTTCCCCTTATTTCCCTTCCTCTTTTTATCAGCTTTTATTTTCTCCTTCTTTTCCTTTACTCCCTACTTCTTCACTTCCTTATCACCATCTAAGCTAAGAAAACTTGTGTTAAAAAGAGGTCGATGGTGCAAGAAAGGCAGATGGGGTACTTTGGGGTAGTATTGTCAGATTGTTTCGACACCATGGAAATAGTTAGAAGAGATGAAAGGGAAGAGTGAGGAGAAGGCGGACCAGACGAGGAAGATGCTAGCTGATGGACGGTGAGAGTGTCAGGTCCCGAGGGTTGATTTACACGCCACCCTACACCAAGCTGGCATCACCCACTCTCCTGCATCGTGTACCCCATACCATTCTATGGGGTATATCAGCCTCGTCAAGTTTCTCTCTCATACTCCCTCGAGTCGATAACTCGAGGATACCAAACTCCTGTCGGCTGTTGTCTGTACAGAGACACCGGGTAAGGCAATAGCTTGTCACTCGGTCTCAACTCAACTTGACCAGGTTATCCCGAAACGTTCACTGAAACTGCTCTCCTGTTCGTCCACGTTGCTACGTGTCTTGCAACTCAACAGAATACTGAAACTTCGTCGGTCCTCTTTCTCACCAATTTGATCGAGAATATGAAGTGTTCATTTCAATGAACAATGGACATTATTGTTTGAAGAAGATAAATAAGAATTTGTCGATCTACTCAGAGTACTTCTGAGAAATCTCTTTATTGATATGTACCAGAAGCTTTGAGCGTTCAAATGAACGAAATATTTTTTCGCAATTCTATTTTATCTAGAAGTATTGTTCCAACTAAAAATAAAAATAGGCATTACAAGTTTCGTTCATACAGTTCAATGCAAATGAATCAATTAAGTTAGACAGAGAGAGAGGGAGAGAGGGAGCAGAAGTTGAAAAATGACTATGAGTAGCAATTCATAAACATATTTTTAACTGTTTCCGTTTATCTGATATGTTTTCTAAACCGGGAAAGTTTGAATCAACATTGAATCAGCATCATCTCGGAGATTGCTGGGAACTATTATTCGCGTGTTTTCGCATTGAACACTCAGAGGCAACACACAAGGGACTTTCAAAGTCTAAAAGAAATCGCAATTCAAGCGTTTCTTATCGTGGAAAACTTTTATCGCTCGTAACGGAAAGTTCCCACGCCTTTTTGCTCTGGTGTGAGTTTCTTGTGTGAAATGCATCTCGGGCTAAAAGACTTTCGTTTCCAATAATCAAATTGCTATAACTTTCCTGAGTCAATAAAATTCAGAATCTTTCACTGCATGAATATTTAAAATGAAGACCATTTATGTTCGAATCTTCATATAGCTGTTTCACTAAATTACACTGAACAATTATTTATTATTTACTTATGATAATTGCAAGAAACGTCAGAAATGTAAAACATTTTCCTCGACCCAAAAAGTCCTACAAACACTCGCCACATTTTTGCTGCAATATTAAGCAAACTTATCTCCTCTCGCGCACTAAATTGCAGAAAGAACATAAACACAAACAGGACGTCGATGAAAAGCGAATTGCGTCTTTTTTTTTCGCCACGTTGTTGAAAATTGGCTGGAAGTACTCGGGTAAATTTCCGAAACAGTGCTAGGTTGCAAGATATACGAGCTTTCTTTGGCATACAATTTAGAGAGTGCCCACCCGCCGACACACCGGGGGCGACGGTCGCTTAAATAATAGATTTTTAATCCGAGCCTACGAGGAAGAATGACTGCCCTAGGAAGAGGCGTGCGATTCATTCCCTCGGGAAGGCCTCGTGGGATGAGTACTTTCTCCTTTTTCTTTTTTTTTTCTTTTTTTAGAGAAACGTACGAGGGATTAAGATCCCAACCACTCTCGTCCAGGGCCTCTGGCGTTTACGTGCCTTTAGAATCCTAAGAGGGTCTGGGTGCAAAGAGGGAAGAAGAGGGAGGCCAGGGAAGAGAGTCTCAGTGCTCCCACGGAATTCCATTATAAGTAGAAGTAACTGTGGATTAGGCTTCCTGACTAAATCGAACCAAGTCGAAACTCAAGTTCAATGGGGTTCACGGCTCAAACTTAATAATTGTAGATGGTTGCACTTCACATCAATAACTTCACTTAGAAATTACTTTCTTGAAGTTTTTCTTTCACTAAATTCATCCTTTCATTTAAATTTAGAAGATTTAAATTTAGAAACGTTGAATTTAGAAAATTTGGAATCTGACGTAACACAGATTTAGAAAATTAATTTTGTTTCGGAGACATTTTTTTATAAATTAAACGTAGTGAACTTTAGTCATAAACATTTCCCAACAGTGATGGATATCATTTGTAAAATAAAAATTATGGGGGAAAAAACAAATTCTAATTTACTTTTATATTTTGCAAGGTCGTTAAAATTGCAGGTTTGAGTTTCTGCTCCAGAGTTAAAGTAAGAAGGAACGTGCAAAACATTTATCTGGAATCAGAGTAAAAGAGACCGTAGGGAGAGAGAGCAAATGTTTTTTTCTCCAGCCAAGCCACATTCTCCCCACATTCATTTCTTGTGTAATATACCCAATCAGTATTCCTGACTGTATGAACGTTGTAAAAATAAAATTAGTAATGTCTACAATTGATAGAGCAGCTCAAAAAATTTCTTAACTTTTCAAAACTAAAAACTGAGTGGAAATTTAGTTGAAGGTGAATTTCAAGAGTATATGATTGTATTCTATCTCGGAAACTTTTGTTCGCAAATTTTAATGAATTTCCACACGTTTATCTGCTTATTTCATGTCACGGTTCGTCAGAATATATTTGCGTGAAGACCTGTGTGAGGTCGATAGCTCCGAGAAACTTTCTTGCATTATTAAATATCAAAGTCTATTCCTCAGGATGAATGGCGAAGATACATAAGAGAAGAGAAAAGAAAATTTAAGAGTCAGGTAGTTCCAAAGGAAAGAGGGTCATATAAGCTGCTACCTAATGGCTGCATAATTTTTTGGATGTAAATAATATATATCGTGTATCCTCTAAATCTTTGATTCAGTGAAAGGAATTTGCGAAGCTAAAAGAAAGGGAAAAATACAGTAAATACAATCCTTCAGAATACAAAAGTAAGTTCTTGATTTATTCCTTAAAGATCCTTGCAAGGTGTTTTAAACATTATAGGAAGAATGTTTTAAAATTTAGTAGTGAAATTACTTCAAAGCACTTTTATTTAGATATTTAAGAATGGAGACATACGATCTGAAAGTATATTCAAAGATGAGAACACCTATAACAGTATGTTTTCGTATAAATAATTACTATAAGAATAAAAACTTGAAGTTTACTGCGATCAGAAGTAAACTCTCGAATTTTGAATCGTTTTCGGAGGCTTACGGTTCAAAATACATGTAAAATATATAAAAGAAGAGGGAAGGGTAGATTGCTTTCCGAAAACTGACAAGTGTCAAATACGGAATGCCAGCTTATCAGGCATCGTTGACCAGACCGCAGATCATTAGTTCCGAGCCGCTTGAGTGTTTTCGTGTGTTCCGTTCGGTGAAACAGTGGCATCGTGTTTGAGAACCAAACCGGATGAACCGAACACCGTTTGTATGTACGTGTATTGGTGTCAGGTATAGAGATCGGTCAGTGGACGATTTCGTATACCATGCCGTCCTATCCTGTACTCTGTTATCTGTGTCCAACTCTCTGCTATTATGCAGAAAGAGAGTGATAGAGAAAAGGGGGTGGGAGAGGATCAGAGAGACAGAATGAGAGGGGGGTTGGGGTGTTTCAGTGCTGTGAAATGCACGGCTCAATACTTCGCTGTTGCACGCTTTGTCGCGGTCAACCCCAAACTCACCCGCAACTCTAATTGTTACACGAGGCCTCGAACGCCTCCAATTCGTGTCGATGCCGTCGGCAAAAAAAACGAACACCGGCAAATACGATTGGTATACTGGATACTGGAAAAAGGAATTGAACATATACGGAAAAATGCTTGCTACGGAACCGATTGCAATCACACCTCAGGCAAAAATTCGGACACATTGATTGAGTTGGGCAAAACTGGTTGGCTGAAATTAGTTGGCTGACTACAGTCGGACTTTTCTACTTGTGCTTCAGATAGATTTTGAAGTATTATTGTATCACGCGGGAGAAAGAGAAAACTTCGGGAACTTTTTAAGTTTGCAATTAGGGTAGTTAAAAATATGGATGCAATCTTCTTGTTATGTGAGCTTTAGATTGAGAAATAAAGGTGAAGTACGAAAATAATGTAGCATGAGCGAATCTTTCTTTTGAAAATGAAGGTATAAAGCCTAAAAAAAAGTTGAAAAAGAAGGCGTTTCAGTACTTTTTTCATAGAGAACGGATGAAGTGTACGAAATGTCAGCTGAATCGAGGTCGTTCTTGAATGGAGAGTCGATGGTAATGAAGACGAGGTCGAGGCGAGGAAAGGACGAGGAAGAGAAACTAAAAGATGTAAAAGAGGCACAGCAAAGTGATGAGAAAGACCGCGTGACGGTGACTGAACGAGTTCCTCTCATTAAAAATAATTTCATATAAATAAAAGCAGGTGGCAACTTTATGCGAGAGGCGTTTAACGTTTTTTTTTCCGCCAGCACTTAATTTCATGTAAAACGAAATTGTAAGTGACCTACACTCCTGGAAAAAAGAATATTTTATGCTCATCTCTGCTACGTGTTTAACTTACCACTTCATAGCTGTTTAAATATTCACAAGTTACGTTCTAATGATACTAAAATCCATTTTAAATGATATCAGTTTTTAAATCAAGACGCTTTCTCTTATTCAAAACCGACTTTTCTTAAAAACAAGCGC
Organism: Synergus coniferae; assembly: GCA_032164275.1. Taxonomy (NCBI): domain Eukaryota; kingdom Metazoa; phylum Arthropoda; class Insecta; order Hymenoptera; family Cynipidae; genus Synergus; species Synergus coniferae. The sequence continues at coordinate 6,277,584 of JAUEJJ010000013.1, read as the reverse complement.
TACAAGTCAAAAAGACTTGTTCTTTTACATTCAAGCGTTGAATGCCTGCATACAATAAAATTAAAAATTGTAAGGGCTCTTAGTTTATAATTGTATAATAGTTGCCCCTTCTAGTATAACACTTTGCACTATGCAGCCATGAATTTTACATTTTGAAGTGCATTTTCAAACTTTTAAGTAAAAAGAACTTTTTAATTATTTTACATACCTAATATTTAATTTCTTAAGATAAAACAAGACTCTGAAACCGAAATGTATGCTCTCTCTTGATGTCACATAATGTATGAAACCTCCCTTTCATATTTTCATATTTCACACAGAATTAACATTAACTTACAATGGGGAAGTAAACTTAAATGAACAAGACAAGAAGATGAAAATATGTAAGGGGTGAATTTCTCTAAAAGTTTCTTCCCAGAATGGGTCGCACTCTCGGAGCGCACTCTATATTTAAAGAGCAGGTTACGCAGAGTTAACAACAAGAAATCCTTGAATTTGTTGAAGTTAACTCAGCGTCACATTACTTTGCACTCTTGGTACAGCGTGTCTTCGCAGCCACGCATGCATATATTCGAGTCACTCCACAGAACAATACTCAGCAAGGACACTAACTTTTATAATGTACCCCAAGGTGCTCTATAAAGGTACTATGGAGTTTTATACAACAAAATAGAAAGTAGGGCTTCCTAGTCTGTGCACTCAGTCGCATAGAGATTGCAAAATTATATGGTTTCATTAACACTTTATTGGCCATGCCGCGGAATCGGGTGGTAAACGAGGATGGAAAGCTGGGTGGGTGATATTTCACGCGAATTATTGGGCGGTGAAAACGCTGACTTTGCCGATCTAATCGGTTCTCGTATTTATTGCCCGGTATCCTTCGCGAAACGATCCCCTTGCGTTGCTTTTTGCCATCTCACTCTCAAATTCAACCCCTAACGCCATCTGCAATTCGATAGGGTTCAATACTGCGCAATTTCGATTCAATTGTATTATAGAATTTGCTTGTATCAGAATTTTGTTTTCATAATCAGTCATCCGCACTGCTGTGTTTCGATTCGCTCTATTCGGTGTTATAATTAGGTAATCATTATATCACGGAAGTAATTATGCCTTTACATTATAGAGCACACACCTTAATTTATTCATTGTCCTCAAATTAAAATTAAAATGTGCGGCATAAGATAATCAGTTTTCTTCTTAATTTGAATTTACTTGTGATATTTTATCATTTAAATTAGGGAAAGATAAATATTTAAAGACGAATTAATATGAAAATTGAGGCAAGGCACCCTTCATTTTTCAACTTCAATTCACACTTTATTTCAAAGCTTTTAAAGGCACCGCAAAGAAAGGTAAAGCCCTCTTGTATTTGATACGGGCTCATAAGAATGTTACTGTGTACTCTAATTAAAATAGAACATTTGTAATATCGAAGGGAGAGCACTCAACTCAAGCATCCTCAACTTTCTTCCTTCCTTCTTTTTACTCTATTACAAGAACACGTACTCAGTTTCATTAATCTTCTCGGTCCCAATTCAAATAGAATATCTCCTTCATTGTCACTCAAGTCACATAAAAACGTGGAGAAGTCACTTCGAAAATATAATTTTGAAGAGTAAGAAACTATAATTAATTAAAAGTTATTCCGTCCTGTCAAGGACAGTCTATCAAAAAATACTAACTAAAAATACTACAAGAATTTAAGAATTTCTGTATTGTAGAATAATGTTTACCTCAATATTAAAAAAAAAATATTGTCGAAAGGGCATCGAGCATTCGAGATATTACATGTGGACGATGAAAAATACTATAGCTGTTCGCCAGGACCACAGACTGTATTGTTAACCTCATAAATAATGCAAAATGTGCTCGTTTATTATCGAGAATGTGGAGCTTTAAAAAAAGAAAAAAAACATTTTTCAGCGTTTTATGAACCATATGTGGGTTTTAAATAGTAGGCTGCTAAATACTGGCCAAATATCAGCTCGTGAAATTTATTAGCTTCCTAAACCTAAAACCTATATCCCTAGAAAAATATTGCCAATTGAATCAGGGATAATATTGATAATGAAAACAAAGCATTTATCTCACTAGTTACGTGTGTGTACAAGACTTCTGGGAATCGTTAATGTTTGTACGGTTAGAGGTAAATTAAGTGATAAATCATGATAAGATCAGGTGACGTGTTGCCTAGACTTGTAATACTACGCACGAAACGTGTAATTCGTAAAAGGAATCAGTCCATTACCGGGTACGATTTCAGTGGTTGCTTGAATAATTAACAACTCTCGAAAGCACTAACAGCAGAACTATTCTTCCTGTCTCCTATCGGATAAAACACGCTCTAGCCACTGTATTCTCAACACTTGAGTGGATTGAGACGCAAAATTATGTAAAGCAGGGTCTTGAACCTCGGGTGTTGGCTTTTCTCTACATGGAGTATGAAGAGACCAGAAAGAAGTCAAGAGAGAAGAGAAGAGGGGTTCCACATACATATTCATGATAGCTTCACAGCTGCCGGTGTGTATGCAAATAAAAATAATAGGTCGTAGGATCCTTACTGGAGGACCGTGACCATGCAGAGATTTTCTGAAATTGCAAACTAATATTGTGATGTCCTGACAGACGCAAGCGTTATTCCTCCTTTCGTATCAGTCTTTTTATACAAGGATTGGTAACATATTTGCTAGTGGCGGAATTAAATATGCAATCTGCAAAAGCTTCCGCTGCTGAACTATTAGAAAACAATTTTACGATTTCTACACTTCTTTTAATTAGTAATAATAATAATCTTTCTTATTCATTCATTTTTTGTTCATCAATATAATCAAAATAATACATTCTCTCTAATCAGAATGTAAAAAGGAGAAGTTAAATTGTGACTGATAATACTAATCAATAAAATGAATGAGTTTAGAAGTCTCTTATCCACTAGGGATCGTTCAAAAAATGGGTAACACTTTTAGGGAGAAGAGGGAGTCATTAAGAATACATACTCCCCCTCCCCTCCCACGTAATACGTGGGTTTTTTGGTTTTCTGATTTTCAGACGATGGTCTGAAAACCAGAACAAAAACAACAGTTTTTTTAATGGTCCAAGACGAGTGTGATGCTTAATCAGAATGTGAGCGGAAGTTGGATATTAAAATAGGGTGTTGAGCACTGAGCCAGTAAGGTAGAAAAGAGGAGAGGATACGAGGAAGAAAAGAGGAAGAAAGGAGGAAGGGCGGAAGAAAGGAAGAACGGATGGGAGAAGTGCACATATCATTGTGCTGTCAAGTGTCTTGAATATTTTAGTCGGACAACAAGAGCTTTGGTCCAACGTCGGCACGCTTCTACTCTGAGGGGTAGTTTTTGCCGTGTTTCACCCTCTCGAGGAATACTCTAGTAGGTTGTCCCGGTAGACGTCCGGGCTACCGACCCTATCCAACTTTCTCCTGACTTTCATCTTGGAACCTATATACCAACTGTAGAGCCTAAAAGAGTACCAGAAAACAAAAATACACACACATAGGAACATAAGAGAATGTTGGAGAAAATTCAGGAAGAGCGAGTCAAAGTGTTTAAAGGCCTTATTCCAGGAGAAGAGTCCTTGGTATGAGCGCTTATGCTTATTACCTAATGAGCGAAACAGAAGCAAGTCTTCAGACTAAAATTAAATCATTTAAAGCCTAAACAATTATTCCCGAGTAAAGATATATCAGAATATGATTTGAATATGAACTGAAATTTTTAGTCATCCTCACTAAACTACTGAAAATTTCAGTGACTTTTCACTGATTTCCAGTAGATCTATCACTGATTAAAATAGTGAGAAATGAGTTACTGAGAATCAGTGGAATTTGACAGGTAATCAGTGAAATTTCACTGATTCAAGTTTAGAGAGAAGAATATGAAGCAACATTTTTGACAATGTTGCTCGTATTTGAGAACAATGGGAAATTATTATAAAATAACAATGTGATGGATATAACTTAAAATGGGTAAAACTTTATAGAGAGCAATTGTGTGGCGGAGCAATTTTTGTGATTTTCAGAGTTCACGTCCGGTTCTTAATCGTTGATTGATTTGGCATGCAGGAAGCATGTTAATAGCTTCAAAACTGTTCGACATAGGGATACTTACGATTGAGTTTCTCGTAACGGCGATGTCATGGGAATGAGAGAGCAGCGATCACTGCAAAGTTATGGGATTCAACTACTTCGTAACGAGATCTCATAAAATTAGGCTATCCAGCTGAGCAGCCAAGAGTTAGGAACCTCGGGCAATTAAGCGATTGATTGAATTATTAATTACTGAATGCATAACATCTTTTTCAAGATGAAGAAAGTAAGAAAGAGGGAGATCTTAATTTCTAATTAAAGAAACTGACTAAAGAAACTAAGAAAACCTAAAGAAATGGAGTTTTCAGAATTAGGAAAGTGAATCGTGGAGGATAGGATGAATTACAAATCTTTTTTGGACTGGTTGAAAATATTTGAAATGTATTCTCGCGAATCCCTCTTGAAACTCGGTCGACCAACCATCTTTTGAAATAGGGAGATTTAAATACTTGTATTAAACCTTTTGCGAAGACCACTGTAGCCTTCAATGCTGGCAGACTAACAAACCGACGTGAATCGAGGTTGTATTCAAAGAGACTCCTCAAACCATCCATTTGAAAACCGACCTTTCTCTGTCCCTTTGCTCACTGCTCGATCTACTTGTATCACTATAGGCAGGTGAGGGTGTGTTCTGTTGTGAGCACCTCATTGTAGCAAAAACGGAAAGGCAACAGAAAGACTCCCGTTTCTAAAGCACCATCGTTTCACGTGTTGCGTCCGATTTTGTGAATACCTGCTCAACTTGCCAACTTTATCTTGCATCAACCGAGCCACCCTTGATTGCTCAAGCTCATATTATGTCATGAAAGAAACAAATTCTTTATGAAGGAATAATATCCACAAGATGCTTTAAAAAAAGAAATGGTTAATTAAGAGTTTTAACTATTTATGTGTCTTATTTCGAGGTGATATTTTAAATTGGTTTTAATTTCTGACCTCCTTTGTTGAGAAGAATTTGGTAAAATATTAAGAGACAAGTTAATTGGATCTGTTTTTGAAAGGTCAACTCTAAATGATAATTTATGAGACTGGAGTAAGTTAAAGGCGATTATATTTCTTGGTAGATTTTCTGATAGGCTGACAATTAGTTTCAGGTCCGATTTCAATTGCGGTGTGCAGTTGCTGGAGATTCCCTTTCCTAATTTGCATCTTTATGGTACGATCACGTAAATGCAGGACTGCGGCCTTTGAATGGTGAATCATACTGTGAGATCAGATTATCGGATTAACGAATTAGAGATTTCAGAGTCTCAATTAATTTAATCGCTACTTTCGATCATTTGACTAATCGTTTGTAATTCGACGGAAGGAAAGAGAAAGACTAATAATTGAAACTTAACGGTACTTGACCATAAGACGTTCTTCTAAACTTTTAATCAGATGATTATAATACCATTGATGTAAACCATCGCAAGTCATCTGGACTAACAATCTCATTTTCGATATTCTCTAATATTTAATCGTTCCATCTTTGTGAAATGCCTTCACAATAATTAATAATATATTAAATACTAAAATATAATAATAGGATTACAAAAAATGTCCTCAAACTTAAGGGGGGAGGTGTCACGTCTCATATTTTCTACATTAATTAATAAATTTATGAAGAATAATTATGTGATTGACCTACATTATAATATTCAACGTCACTAATTATTTTCAGAATTCTCGTTATTTTCTCCAGGTATTTCTTTTTTTGAGTTTGGGATCACAATTATCATAGAGGTAAAGGCCGAGATCACAATAAATAAACTGTAATTTAATTTTCAGAAATTATTACGTTTTATACGTGATTAAAGCTTAAGGAGTAGATAACAAATTAGGAAGGGCTTGCACTTTGAATCATGGGAGTAAAAAGAGTCGGTAGGGCAATAAAAGATAAAAGTTTTTGGTGCATGACACCGATTTCTCAGTATTTGACTCTCGGCGAACGAGATATCAGGCTTCAAAGCTAGATTTGGTACGTGGACTGTTTTTGAATGTTCAGTCGAATTTCTTGTTGACTCGCTTCCTCTTTCTCTCTCTCTCTCTCTCTCTTTTAACATCCTTTCATCTTTCTCATTCCCTCTATCTTCATTCTATCTCTCATTCCCTCCACTTCCTATTCGCTTATCTCGCTTCATACACACAATGTTTCTGTCTGTAGATTCTCAATACAAACCCAAAGAGAATCTGCAATGTACCTTAATAGTCGTGAATCTTACAGGTCGATATTTCAAACCTAAAGCATAATTCGAGGCGGATGTACCTTACTCATTCAGCTTTGAGTTAACCTAATGACAGCGTAGTAGCTTCATTGAAATTTCATACACGTGACCTACATAGCTGCGCTTCCACTGACTTCGTGTAATTGCAAATCTGCTCGCTGCTGCCGTGTTTAAAGAACTCAAAGATTGTTATAACTATTTTTTAGTTTAATTAAGTGTAATTTAAGTACTTAGCTATCCAAAATTCAAATTCTTGCAAAACAATGGATTGAAATAATGTGTATAATGTGTTTAATTATAAAGATTTCGAAATTCGAGACTGGAAGTTGAAAGTAGTCAAACTTTAGAAGAGTTAATTAATATACAAGTTTTCGAGAGAAGAACTAATAGCCTTTAAGTTAAAGGGTTCTTGAACGAGAATTTTTGTATTTTCAAATAATTGTTTGCAATTTAAGACTCTTGTGTCTAATATAACTTTTTTGGAAGTAAGTAAGCTTTAACCTAAATAAAAAAACTTATAGAATTTTTCAATAAAGAAAAAAGAGTTTATTCCAGAATTACTCCAGGGACGATTTGCGTGACCAGGAAAATTCAATTTACTTTATCTTGTTACGAGACCCTTTTCTTGCCGTGAAACTTACACATCATGTGCTTCAGAAAATTGATAATCCTATGAGAAAGATAACCTTAAAAAATCTTTGGTTTTTCCTATGAAATTCGTAATTATCAATGAACCTATTTTTCTGGACTTCATGAACCATTAGAAAAATCAATACTTTTGAGTTTGAGTTCAGAGTTCGCTCCAATTTCATTAAGAGGGAATTTCTTGGAAGCAGTCCAGGAGAAAAAAAATTGCAAAACTACTGACATCATTACTTAATACTTATCTTATTTAAAAATTGATCTAAGCCATTTTCTTGCAAATATGTTACTGCATCTGTTTCTCTAGGAACCAGTTTCAATCTATAAAACTAAAACATCGAGTTCAAAGACAGGAAAAAATTATTTATAATCTAAACTGCCGAAACAATGTCCATTTGATGTACAAAAGAGGTAAAACAAGATTCAGAAGAACTTTCAGAATTATCAGATTGGAGTAAAAAGGAGTCAACGGTGTTCAGGGTTTTGGGAAAAGATGAAGATGACACAGACTAGCGGAGGTCATAACCAAGTCACAGCTTCGTTGGACCGAATTCTCTTGGGCTATTTGCAGTGGGTGCATTGAGGGTGGGATTCGGAGGTTGGGGCTAAGTTTACGGGGTCAGTTTGTTGAGAGGTGGCCGGGGTATAAAGGGGTTGTCGTGAGGAGAGGAGTTGGGCTGTGTGGCTTGGCGAGTTCGTAGCTAGGTGGATAGAAGAGGGCAAAAGGGCAAGATTTAAGCCCCAGCTACATCTTATACGCGAGCGCAGCGCCCCTTCGGAAGATACGTGAAACGACGACTGTCTAGTGTCTACTCTTCCATTATTTGGAAAGTAGATTCTGTTTATTCTAGGAATTCGTGGACTACTGTGTTTGAAAAATTTGGATCTCAATTAACTTTCTTGAATTCCAAAAAGGCTCTACATTCCAAGCTTCATGCTTGGTCAAGTAGACTCCTTCCCAAGTTGAAATGCAAATTAGGATCTAGATTAAGAGAAAACTTTTTTGTGGATCAATAAGAAGAGGAGTTCATAGGGCTCGAAGGCTAGAACTTATAGTAGTGTCTGGAAACAAGGAGAAAGGTTGAAAATTAAATTAAACAAAGGAGTTAGATTTGCTTTTCTGATTTGAAGACAGCTGAAGTTATTGCCTCGTTTGGGAGATTAGTGAACGTTTTAGAAAATAGGGTTACATTGAACAATGTTCCAGAGAATCATGTATCATTGTCTTCTCAAAAGTTGCCCACATTAGGAAACGACAAAGCACTTGGTACACAAAGGAACTGTTGAAGGAAGGTTTGAAGCGAGTTTAAAGTCCTTAGAGAATAGAAGTGATAATCCTGAGAGCCATAAATCAGCTGACCGCATATTCGCGAACCCTCCATGGATAAGCGTTTATAGAGGGATAGGCTTGTTGAAGCAAAATTGTGATGTTTTCCTTTCTTATAATCTTCATCTCTCACTCTGGCATCATTAAAATTATTTAGCTATTTTAATTTACTTTTACTTATTACCTCTTCTGCTGTATATACATTTTTTATAGAAAGATCTTAAGATCTTTTCAATTCCTCTGAATCAATTTCTAAAAGCGAATCTTGAGGGATTCCATTTTTAACAATTGCTATTCATAGTGGCGTTTCCAGAATCTTCAGTCGTCTTACCATCTCAGTTTCTCGAATTTCTCTTCAACTTTCTAACTGAACTTCAGTCGCTCACGTTTCGTACTACTTTCAAGATCAAACCAAAGTTTCAACTTCGAAAGAGAAACGAAACCTTCGCAAAAGCTTAGGGTTGAACGACAGACTGGGTTGAAGTTTTTAATTTAATAATAATTCTTGGAGAATATTAGGAAGATACTTAGAAATTTGTAGTCTAGAAAGTCTTTTAGAAGTTGAAACACTCTATGTAATAATTTGGTCCTTTTATCACATTTCACAAATTTGTAGTAGGGAAGTGGAAGCGGTGATACACGAGTCGAAGGAAGAGAAACGACACAGTGAGGAGGGACAGATTTAAATTATTGTGTCCGGATGCTGCATCTGTAGGAACAATACGACTCTTACTAGATTCCCGCTCCCTTCAGCAACCATCGCTTTAACATCTTCGTGCCTCAAGAAACTCGTTCGTACTTTTACGGATAAAGATCTCTGAGAAAAGTTACGGTCGTTTACAAACTAATCGAGCCGTCGCTTTTCTACAGGGTGTCGAAACTTCGGCTGCCTGTCAACTTTTCCACCCTCACATTCCTTTTTCCTTCCCTGTCGCCATTCATTCTTCGCCAATTTTCTCCCCGCGACGGTTTTATACTCTGCAGTATCGGGCGATGATCTGCAAAATGAAGCAATCCTTCCCTCCTGACTTTTCTAACCATCAGCAAACGAAGATTTTATATTTCTTTTCAACCCCGCAGAAAAATACAAATGGAAGATTTGGGGCTTTTAATGCTTAGACAATTTTATAACTTGGAACTTGACAAAATAATCCCTGTGATTTTTTTTTTCTAAACTGCCGAAGATGTATAAAAGAAACATTCTAATTGAAATTAGGTGAAATTTTATGAAGGAATTTAGAATG
>JAUEJJ010000013.1:6209064-6219860 GCA_032164275.1 Synergus coniferae | reverse complement strand
CATTTAATCATTCGATCATTTAATCATTCGATCATTTAATCATTCCATCATTTAATCATTCAATCACTTGAACACTGGATCATCGCTGGACATATTTGTATAAAGTAGCTTTATACAGTATCCAAATCGCGTTACTACACAGGTTCGCTAATTAGCAAACTGAAAAGACCAAAGAGAAACATGAATATGGCAAAAATAAAAAGGAAAATGAATATGAAAAAGAGAAGATAAATTGTAAGCAGAACTGCACAAATTCCACAGTCATATCAAACAGAGGAAGATTAAATTAATCCGATTCCGTTTCAGGTTTAACGATTTAGTTTTAAGTGAAGCAAGAGATTCAAAGGAAACTGGATTGTGAGCATCGTATCAGAGCAAATAAACACAGGATTTTGGATGATGATGTGGGTTAGATATATCAATAGATACCTACTACATAATTTCACGAGTATTTAGCGACTTTCGTGTGTGTATGCAGAGAAACTAATCACACATTCACACGACTAAGAGATTCTAACTATCACTAGGATCTTCCTCTGGTCTGTTGTTCATAGAGTAACATTATTAAATGACCTCACAAAGCTTTGATTTTCTATGCTGATGCACTATGTTCAGTTATTTCCCTCAATTAATTCATATAATTCGATAATATCATACAACGATATTCATCACTTCAGCGCCCAAATTATTAGTTACATTTCCTCAATGCCTGAATTATCCAGTTACTTTCAAAATTACTCTTTGTACGAAGAGAAACAAGTAAAAATCTAAGTCAAGGTTTCTTCTATTTTTTTTTCACATTTATTCCTCTTTATTTGCCGAACAATTCTCGTAGAACGTGGCAGTTCTGAACACACCTATCATGATGATATCGATTATTTTGTATAATGCAGAGACATGCAAGCATGCACTTGATTTTGAAGCGTTAATGCAAATCGAGTATTAATAGATGTTCATAATTGGAACAAATGGCATTAAAATAATAGGACACGAAATTTATAGCAGCTTGTCAAATTTAATTGCTGATTACTGAGATAAATGGGATCAATCAAGGATTACGTTTATGGAGATATGGATATTAGATAGCGATTGGATTTCGCCTATATTTCCGAATTGTTTATTCTGAAAATTTGAATTAGTATAAGATTTGATTAAGTTGGTTGCCCAAGCATTATTAAAATCTTAGACAATTTGGATATAGAGAGAAGAAAGCGGATTGCAAGGCGATTTCCATCAATTTAGGGTCTTTTCTTTCTCCTTCATAATCTTTTTAGTGTTTGCATCTGGTCCAGCCTGAACTATGTTGCCAATATTTGCTTCCATCTTTGAGTATATTGAGGGCAACGAGGGAGATGGAGAACAAGAAATGGGAAGATGAAGGAGTGGCTTTTGCCCTCGGGTATTGGCTTCTCTAGGGCAGTCGAAATTGAGGAACTGGCGCTAAGCTAAGTGAGTCTGATTTGTGCAAACTCCAGCTGGAGCAGCCTGACTGCCTCTTTGCTGACTTCTCTCCAACCCTTTCTTCATCCTCGTTCGCCCCGGATTTCATATTCATTGACTTCCGATTAATTAAGATATTGATTCCGGAACATTGGTGGTTTGGATTTCTCTTAACTACTTCATCCATACCAGCATCCCGCATTTACACAAATGCATTTCGCTCAATTCGGATAGAGACTTTTGAAATTTGTTTGTTTCAATAAAAACTACTGAATCAGGATAACTCACTCGAAAATAAATTAATGATGAATATTAGGTCAACACTTTGTCAAAAAGTAAGGACATTTGTCATCATATATAATATGAGTGATTGTTCCGACGATAAAAGCTTTTATCTACATTATGATCTGAAGAGCATTAAATCGTAATGAATATAATTTTAGCAGCTCTAAAAGAACGTTCCTAACGTCGTATGTAACGAATTCAAAAGCGTTTATAGTAAAGTACCCTCGAGGCAAATCCGGGAAGACAATTCGACCGAGTAGAAACGTAAAACGACACGCATGAAATATCCATACGTTATGGATTTACGAATCTCGCATTGTAAATATGGGCACGTAAATGCATCTACACGCCAACAATAAATACCGGGGTATTGGCGAAGCATTAGTCCGCAGTGTTCTGTTTGAGCGATCATCCATGGCGGAGTCCTCCTCCTCTCTGTGTCTCTACCCCGTTATCACCATCGTCCTCACAAGAGTACACTGAACAGAGAACGCGTACTAACATAAGCAGACATTTAAATTCAACAACACGTACCCAAGCCGTTGGTGTAATTTTTTTATTCATGCACAGGTATCGGTGACACCACCCGTAGCATCGAAAAATCAGCAAAGGATTTACTAAAAATAAGATTTCTTCGAGCTAAGGAATAAAAGACAGGTCTGCATAACCGTCTGCATAACCGTTTGCATGACCTTCTGCAAGAACCAATGACACCACAACCCAAAACCGTCTGGATTCTATGAACATCAAATATCAAAATAGGATATTTTCCAGTGAAGCTGTTTCTTCAGCTTTTTCTATTTATCACTTTACATATGTTTCTTGAGAATCTGAGACTGGCGGAACGAGGTTAACTCGAATCTTCTCGCGACCTGCTTCGCGGACCAATGTGTAATGATCTGAGAAATTGTCCAATATGCAATATCGACGTAGTTGAAGAAGCGTTACACGTAGAGATATTTCATCAAGCTGCAAGCAAGGGTACCGACCTATGGAGTGTCGGGACATTTGGATTTATTCATAGCCCTCTTTCTCTCCCCCTCATTTTCTCTAAGCCCCCCTTTCGTTTCTGTGCCTCTCCAACCATGCTCAAGATGTCTCGTTGTCGACGAAAGTACCTCGTTTCTCGTACTCTCCATCTTCGTTTAACTGCATACTTTTATCTCGTTTTCCTTCTTCCCTTCACGTGCATCACTGTCACTCTCTTCTACTCTCGTTTTGTCTGCTTCCCTGATCGATAGAACTTGGCAAACCTCGTCCTTTTATCGATAAAATACGACACTCCAGCACCTGAAAGTCATCGTTATGGGAGACGATGGAGCCCTCATTAGACTTCAAATCGCATTGGAAAAACATTCTTAACCAAATTACCAAATCATTTCCTGTGTTTGTGGCCCGCACTGAGGATAAATGAAATTTATAGATCAACGAAATGAAGTATGGATCAGGTTTTAAAAGTAGTGGTTAGAATAAACATTTTTTTTTATAAACGGACTGCAAGTGTCTAGCCAATGAATTAAAATTGAGCTTCGATCCATATTAGGTTCTCGTGTAGCAGCCAAGAAAGCATCTTAAGGACTTTCTAGAGTGAGTGTTCAAACTTTGAATGCGCCAACCAATGCCACTAGTTCATTAGAAGTTACTTAAAGTTGAAGCAACCCTGTAAATGGAAATCCACATAATTGCATCTAAAACCACTAAAACTCGGTTCACCTTTCAATGTGTTGGCAGCAAGTCATGAGAGAAATAGCATTGATATTCGTTAGGGCAGAATGGAAGTTAAATGCGAATCGTGTAACCTTCTTGATTAAATAGATGACAGCAGAATGATATATCTACGTAGATATATCATTTATATATTTTTATATATATTTTTTGATCCCACAGAGAAAAATGGATATTCAACCTTAATATCTTTGATAGTGAACTATGTGACAGCCATCTAAGATATTCATTCTAAATATCCAGATACTAAATTTGAATAACGAGATAATTAGGCTGAATATATTTTTAATTCAATTTTTGACTATCCAGATGTTAAGTTTGAATATCCATTTTTCTCCGTGTGAACTGTCAAATTTCGATTCCTATCGGATGCATTTCTATGAAGGTAACGAGATTATAGTAAGCTGTGCAGAGAAAGGACCACTTTGTAAGTAATTCTCTTGACTATATTATGTATCAGGTGCGACGTAGTAACTAGGATAGAATCGTAACGACGATTCCACGGTCGTCGCAGTTTCTAACTAGAAACTGCGATATTCAAGCAATCCTCGACTTAATCACTATCCTACTTTACGACGCTTCTACTCCAGCCAGCGCGATAGTTACACGATATTCCACCTAGTCATGAAATCGAGCAAGTTACTAACAATGATGAAAATTCTTTTGCCCAATATTTCCCAACTTTTTTCTCCTGAAACCCAGTGCAAGGCAATTGATTCTAAACTATGATGGAGAAGAAAGAGTTTACGGTTTTTGTTGAATATTCATGTTTATGTAAACATTTAGAGTCACATCACAAAATTAGTGGAATCCCCCAGATGAACAAAATAACGGGTCCTCGCTTCGTATATTTCACAGAATATGTTTGAATCAATTCTGCCCGGGCAACGGATCTTTAATCGGTTAATATTTGTCAAAATCTGTGGAATTTTATTTGCATACTTTAACTTTAGAGTAAATTTTACATAAGAGTGTAGTTCTAGATATCCGAATATCATCATTGGGAATTCTATGCTTTTTTTTTCTTTCGTTAAAATTTATCAGGGATAGAATAATTGCTTGACGAGAATTTGAGTCTCTAGCTCGTGTAACAGTTTGAGGGTAGTAAAAGTAGATGATAGTACGTCGATGAAGTTCTTTTTCGTTATGTAATCTCACTGCCAGAGGGCTGATGTAAAATCCAGAAAAAGTAGGCTATTTACGGAAGTGACGTTTATCAGGAATCTCTATCTTACTCTTCCTTAGGTACACTATCCTTCGCACCTTCCAATCCCGAGCATAAAAAATTTCAACGGAGAAAAAGAGTGGGCGATTTGGCAGGCCGGCACTTATCGTGATATTTTTACTCACTCTTACTCGTGAAACCCAACTTATTCTCGTCGACTTTCCGAAATATTCCGGGAATGAACCCTCGCAAGTGGGATTCAGCGTAAAGGAGGTTTTTGAGCGTCTGCGCGTCACCAGGAAGTGGCGTCCGTTTCCTCCCCGTAACCTACCTCATACCTTATACCACCGACGATTTAACTATCCAGTGATTCCCAATCTGAACTTCAAATGATGATCCTCCTTAGCTAAACATGATAAATATAATTTTTCATTGCAGCTGTTTCTACTCTCTTTTCCAACCCCCCTTTTTTCAAATCTTTTTAAAAAATTTTTTTCAACATCCTTTTCCAAACTTTTTCCCTACCGGGGTTTCTAATCCGATTTTTCGGCTTCCTCTTTCAAATTCCTTTTCCTCACCCTTTCTGAACCTCCTTTTCCAAATTTCCTTTAACGAACCCCCTTTTCGACCCCCCTTTACAAAATTTACTTTCTTACTCCTCTTTTCAACCCGCATCTTCAAACTCGACTGCCTTAACCCTTTTTCTACCTCCTTTTCGATCCAGCTATTCCAAGCTCTTCTTTCCGACGTTTAGATTTTTTTATAATGGAGTAATCCTTCCAATTCGCTTCTCCAATAGGGAGGAGGAAAGGGGGGGGGTTGAAACCGAATGTAGGGAAGCTTCTGTCTCCCGATTTCCATATTTCTACAGAGCCATGCCAAAGAATTGCGATAATTCGTAATGCAGTAAATTGCTTTGTGTTATTCTACACTCGGGTGCCAAAGAATTGAAACAATCCCTAACAATGCACTTCTCGTTCGATAGTTGACAAACAGATATTTCCTTGAAAGCAAAATGTCTCAATTTCTCGAATTGTCCGTTCTTTTGCCCGGTGAGAATTCCAAAATGAAACTCTAGTAGATAACACGACTTAGAAGATAGCCTAAGAACGTAGCTGGGAACGACTTTGACGAAGTTAGTGGCAGACAACAGATGCATCCAGGAGAAATACTCGATTGCAAATGTCTCAAGCGGAAACTTGGTCTGTACCAGCAGATGTTCCCGGTGTCAGGAAAAGGGATGTACAATTAGGGATTTCGGACGAAAGGATTGCTCTCCACGAACGGTGCACAACGGCTACCGTTTTATGTATTAATGCTGGCTACACTCGCACGACCAAGCCGCATAACACACCGGCTGTGACCCATATCCAACTAATTTTCAGATAATTAATATTTCAGTCGCGGCTTTGTTACGCGCGAGTTAATTTCGATTTGGCCACGTTTCAGTTTCCTGGTCTGGACCGGTACGGTTCGGATAAGCTGGTTACCCCTCTATAGTGCAATCCACTCATGTGCATTCGTACGCGAAGTGCGTGTATAATTTATATTTCAGCCTCGAAACTAAGCACTGTTTTGCGATCGCTTCAAAGGAAAAAAAAAAAACAAAGACGAGGAATTTCCCACTCTTTCGTAAGGAAGTTTAATTCCAAAAACGTACGCAACCATCACAAGGACTTCTGTGGTTTTATAACAAACGAACATTTCATACGCGAACTCCACTACTCTAGAGCACAAGCATTCTTTGCATGAATTATACTTTTTTTAGACTGGTATAAACCACATCAAATGTACAAATAAGCAGAGTTAAAATTATATTTTTATAAAGTTTTTATGAAAAATTAGGTTGATATAATTATAAACTTTACAGAAAGTTATTCTAATTTTCAACCGTTATTAAAGCACATTAACTCCATTTTGACATTTTCCCGATGGATCGTGAGTCTGTTTTATTCGACAAAAAAAATTCGAAATTTTAAAATAAAAATTCTAAACCCTGTTTGAAGGAACTGGAGCATCAGCTTGGAAAATATATACTCTAAAAGACATCATAGACTTTGAGAATGTGCATCTGTTTGAGTTGAAAGCGAATGGAAAACAACCTTTAAATCCTAGACTTAGCCGAAATTCCTTTTCTCCTTCGGTAATTCCTCTTCCGTTCGCCAATCTCACCCTAGATACCTTGCAATCGAAGGTAAGTCACGTACGTTATGTACGATTCTTCCATCCAAGCACCACCACTTTATTTGGCGAGCCAGCCTTACTTCTTCCCTCACTTTCGCACTTTCTTTTCGTCGTTATCCGCTTTCTGAGAAGGCGTTCGAAAATTATGCAAAGTCCCGACGCGTATTTTTGCTCTTTAAGGATTTGAAGGCAGAAGGAAAAAAGGGTGAGAAAAGGCAAGAGAAAGCGAAAAAAAAAAATAGGTCAAGGTGTACAACCGTCATGTCTTACTTCCATCTGTGACGGCATTAAACTGCGCTGCTTATCAGGTAAAGTTTACTACACCGTTAATTTATGACTGCAAATTTAAAACCACCTTAATTCTTTTTTAATGTTTCTTCAACTAAGAGCTTTTTTAACGGGGTGCTGAAAATATTCTTAAGAGTTTTTGCACGTAAGTTGCATGTTTTATAGAACCATTAATTATTTTCATTGAAACTTTACATGTCTTCAACGAATTGATTGGAATCCTCTTGCGTAATTTTTAAGTCGAGTACAAAAGGACAAATTTATTTTTACTATACTATATCTAATACATAGCTTAATTTAATGCGTCCTTGAAGAATTGAATAAACAAAAATTTAGTCGAAAAAACAAAACGAGTACTCTTAAATTAATGAAAATTTTGCTGAGTCAAGAAAAATGTTAATAACTCAATCAACAAATGTTCATATTTGGATATTTTGATCATTTCGAGTCTCGATTGTAGGGATTTGGAATTCTTTTAGGTTCAAATGATACTCGCGAGTGGGAAGGTACTAATCCCAATAATACGTTTGGAGATGTGTGCATCGTGCATAGTAAATGGATCGACAAATATTTGCTGGCTTTTGGCAAATAATCAAACAAACAGGAACTGTTCGCCATGTTCAAATGCTAAATGTTAGTTAGTGTAACTCAGGTATGTGTCATTTCCATTAGTAGTTGCGGTGATTGTCTGGCCTATAACGGTCTGCCTCCCCTTGCTTCGCCCTAAGTATACAATGCCAACCAGCAAACTTGTTCGTACCCATCTGAGTTTACCTGCGATGTTTCACCTGGTTCGAGTAGGTGCAAGTGACGTGACACGATTGTCAACTCAGGGCATTCGTTTATGCATTTTTTTTCATTTCTTTTGCCTTTTTCAGAGACACGAGAGCACGCAATCGATAACTTTGTTTGCACCATTTGAAATGAAAGAGTAAAAAAAATACAGGACTTTTTTATTTTTATTGGGCTGGTTATTTATGCTACGTCTCTATAGCTTGACATAGAGAGATCTTTTTTTTTTAAATCCGATCGAATCCACTGCAGAGTATTATATAATCTTATCCATGATAAAAAAGGAACGTTTAATTTGTGAGAGAATGAAATTGACTGAAAAAAATATATCAGATCTTCGGAGAGAATCTCTATTATGTGAAAAGCCAACACTAATTACTCTTTAAGTCTATACAGTAATAATGAATCGAATTTTTTTGCAACGTCAGAAAGTTTACCCTCTCGATGAAAAGGAGAGGATGAAGATGTCGATAAGAGAGATGTTGGTACTATTAAGTGAAGGCGGCGGTTGAGAAGTGATTACTCAACGATGCACGGATCAGTGACGTCATTCTGTGTAAACGACCCTTATTCATGACTTGATCGACCCTGAACGTTATTGGGGGCGTCTCTCCTCAGAAGGATCGAACAAAGAGAGTAGAGGGAAAGAAAGCAGCCTCGGAAGAGGATGATCGGCCTTTATATCCATCTAGGCGAGGTTTTTGTAAGTTCGCGAGGTAAGGTCAGCGACGGCTGAACGCGGAGGTTAAAAGAGAGTGGCGAAGCTTTTCAGCTTCTCAGTTTTTCATCGCGAGTTCAAAGGGGATTCTATGGTGGATAAGGAGGTGAAAGGAGGCAAGTAGAGAGCAAAGGGTGGCAAGGCTCGATATAAAGAGAAAGAGGAAGTAAAAGGTTGAGGAAAAGTAGAAGGAGAGGTCGAGAAAGGGGTTTCTGTGGTATTTGAAAATATCTCGGGTAAAGCGAACCTCGGCTTGGTTGCGGCTGGAAACTTTGGTGGCCATAGCAGCCATCTAACCACCTTGGCGTAAGAGTAGAGGGTAATTCAAACAAGGCTAACCTCGTACTGAGCCCGGCCAGATCCATAAATCGGTAAAACGAGAGCAAAACGGCTAGATTGAAGAAAGTTGGGGGTAATAGATAGGAAGGCGTAAGCGTCCCGCGGAATACGAAATGAGTACCGAGCCTTCCCAGTCACATATTCTCTACCGAGTGTTTCAACTCGACCTTTAATATCCACCGTAACTCCCCCTTATACTCCTTCTCTCCCTTCCGACGCTACCCCTCTCACTTTTCTTGTTTCCCTCGCTGCTGTCTCTCTTCCTTGCACTCTCCATCTTTCTCTCTTACTCTTTCCTCATCCCAATTCCACCTCAGCCACACGGATCCGCAAGTCGTTTTCCCCAATATTCCCTGACTACCCAATTCTACCCTGGAACCTGCAAGGAATAACTGAATTCGATTCTTCGCTGCCGGAAGCGTACATGAAAATGGCTGGATCCTCCTGCGATACCTATCCACATCCGGAGTTTATCATTGATATCAATCTCTCGTCAACCATACTTTAAAGGATGGCTCTTGTGGTCTCGCAAAACGCTTCAAATAATTTTCACTAGCTTACATTCATTCTACACACAATCTTACGTGTTTATATAAATTTGATTGAAGAATCGTCTGACTAAAACTGTCTTATTCTACTTGAATAAATAAATTATCTCCCTTAATTATGAAAATATAAATATAAATTTTTTTGGTTGCTAAGTACCTTTTTTTCATTCCACGCCACGTATGTTTGACTTCAAACTACTTGTACTACGTATTTGAGTTAAATACCCAACTTAAAATGACTTACACTACTTGATACCCACGCGTCTGACTTTAAACCGCTTATACTACTTGACAGAGTTTATTGCCCGAGTAACAATGAACTACACTACTGCAGAATATTCATATTCATTGCCTGCCTTAAAATGATCTATACTACTTGACATCCCTATGTACGTATGGCTCTAAGTGATTTGGTATTTAATAATAAACATTAATTTGGTCTCGTCCTCTCGTACATTCAATAATTAATCTTAATCCAATCAACCACACAGCGAGTTAACCTATAATTTCGGAAACTTTGAAGTCAATAAGAACCGAATAGTAGATCCTCTAATTTTCAGCTGTTTCTTGATATCCTTATTATTGTAATAGGCTAGTCAATTATTTCTAAAATCATCTACTTAAAGAGTCATTTATCCTACAGGTTACCCTATTAGTTTCGTTATGGCCCACTTTACAAACTAAGTTAATTTACTTAGGTCAATAACCTGATTAATCTAATTTACTCGAATAAATAAATATTCTTCATATTACCAAAAAAAAGATATTTACAGATTTATCAGATCTTAGCAAACTAAATAGATCGTAAAACAATTTTTTTATATTTATAAAAACAAACTATTTATATAAACTATAATTCATTAAGCAAATTCAAGACCCTGCAAAATATAGTAAGTTAATGAGACAACCTCTTTTCAGTCCTATAATTAATTGATCATCTTTTCTCAATTTGGCACATAATGACCTAAATTAATTCCGCCTCTACCTCTCTCGAACGATGTATTAATTAATAAAGATTACATACTATAATCAAAAGGCTAATTGTTCTCTGCTTACTTTTAATCGATAACATCCAAATTAACACTGAAAATGAGACTGAAGTTTGCAACGTTTACAATAAACGAAAAATTTTTCTTTTTTATAAAAATTACAAGATCCAAAATTTTCTGCTGAAAATTAGTTGTCTACAATCCAAAAAATGATCCACCAAAGGTTCAACCCAATCGTGTATTTGTAACTCACCCTACTTCATCCCTTAAAATTAAAAATCCACCAAAATTACCCTAATTCGTTGGTTCAAAATTTGATTCCT
>JAUEJJ010000013.1:6198299-6208964 GCA_032164275.1 Synergus coniferae | reverse complement strand
AACTCACCCTACTTCATCCCTTAAAATTAAAAATCCACCAAAATTACCCTAATTCGTTGGTTCAAAATTTGATTCCTAATAATAATTCTTTTGAATGCTATAAAACACCCCTAAAAGTTTTATTCCTCTAACTCGTTTGGAACTTACCCCATATCATCCCTTAGACCTACAAAAATTTACCAAAAATTCCCTAATTCTTGAAGTCAAAATTTTATTGCTGATAATAAGATTTCTCAATTTAAATAGTACCCAAAGAAGTTTCATCCATCCAGCTCATTTGGAACTCACCTCATATTAATCAAAAACTGTTTGGTTTAAGGAATAACATAAGGGTGAATTCCAAATGTGCGGGCGGGATGAAACTTTTTAAGATCTTTTTTGGCATTGACAAAACTTATTATCAGTAACAATATTTTCATCCAACGAATTAGGGTAATTTTGGTGAATTTTTCAGTTTTAAGTGATGAAATAGGGTGAGTTCCAAATTCGCGAGAGGGTTGAAACTTCGGTGGGTTATTTATTGAGTTGTATAGAACTACTTCCACCAGAAAATTTTGGATCTTGTATATTTTCGAAAAATAACAAATTTCCGTTTTTGTTTATCGTAAACGTTGCGAACTTCAGTCTCATCTTTGAAATGCTATTAAATTATCTAGAGTCGAAAACTCACAGGGAGAAAATGAAAAGGATATTGAGAGTGAAAAGGCAGGTGCAGAAATTAATGAAGTGATTTCCAGCTCTTTACAATCACACCACTTACACTGTCAGTGCCCTGTTATTGAGATTTCAGTCAATTTGCAGATTATCCGCGATCTGCAAATGTAATGGGGAATAAAGGATAGACCAGCGATGTTTGTAGGCCTTCAGGCACGCCGCGAACATGGTGGGTGGTTGTAGACAACTACGTGCCCGCGGGAAATCCTGTTTCAACGAATTTCGCCGGAACTCAAATAAAAGTAATTAGAGGCATTCGTGTCGTCCTGTAATTAGCTTGTATGCGCACTTTCCAGCACGCTAACGACAGCGTTTGGTCGACGACTAATGCGAGCCTTGTGACAGTGTCATCCAATTTCATGCCGCAGTATCGCGGTACTACTTTGCTGTATTTTAAGATACACGAAAGGCCATTTGTCTATCTCACAAAACAGAAGGAAAGACTAACTCGCAGTCAATGTACTAATTAAACTAAACGCCATTTATCTAAGTTTCTCTCATTCTGCAATTCTTCGTAACATTTGCTAATACTAGCAAACCAACACGCGCGTGCACGGAGAAAAATGAATAGTAGATCCTACTATCTGTTCAGTAAATTATGACACATTTCTTTACACGACTCTCTTTAAAGAGGATAATTATTTCATTTCTATTTAACGTCAAGTCTTTCGGATTTTTTCAATATAAAGCGATTATTTGGCAATGTTCTGCTCGCAAAAAAATAGTCGCGAAAAATAATCCTGTGCGAGAATTTGAATGAATGAAAAGAGAATACAGCGGCTATTTATTATTCAGAAAATATGTATGATATTTGCTGAAAATAAATAGACAAATATGGTAAGCATAGAATAAAGCTTGCCACACCATACTTCATATGTTGACATTTCACTTGAAAAGCTATTTGATAATGGATATTTACTGTGAATTTTCATTCTATTGCAATAGAAACTTTATGGACTTAATTTTGGAATGCACAGCTTTTGATCGTGGTTTGTTAAAATATACTTAACTTTAGTAAAGCCGTTATTAAATTTTACTACATTCTCCCTTGCATATATAGTGCAGGAAGTTCAATAGAGTTTAAGGAACATTTAAGAAAGTTCATTTACAAGGTATAATAGCATTACTTACATTCGTTGAAAGCTTTATATTAGGAAGTAGGAAACAGAAAAAAACCTGCATAAGGTACTCACCTGAAACAAAAAAAATAAATTTTATTAAACATTTATCTTTTATAGTAGAAATTATTATGTTATTTACACTTAGAGCGTCGGAAAAATTTGAATCATTTGCAAAAAAATGAGCCTACACCACTGAATTTACTGTTCTCTGATAGCAAAGAGGAAGCTTCATATCGCAATCGCTTTGAAAGTCGCGTTCGTCAGCGTTTATATTTTGTGCATTTATGAAATCGATGTTTTACTGAGGGGTCAGAACGTGTGTGTTACTGTGTTAGCTGGGAAGCGATAACTCACACTAATAAATTCCAAAGGGGAATTAGCTTATTCAATCTCCACGAGTGAGGAAGCTGTGTTCGTGGAACGTCCTTTTCAAATCGTATGCGACCTTGGAGCGGGGCCTGTAGTTCGCACAACCGTTAATTTTCGCGAAGGCTCTTTAATTTCGCGAAGGCTTTAACAAGTTTCTACGCGAGGCGGGCACGGACATGATACATGGGCCGTTTCGCGCCATTGTTTCGCTTCGGTTTATAAATCACGATTAGTTTATAAATAGGAGGAGCGAAACCTAATAAAGTTGGTATACAAGGCGTACACGGCACCTTAGGGTGCGCGGGTATAAACTGCCAGTAATTATTCTTTCTTTAGCCCTCTTCCTTATCCTTTAAAGGTGAAGAGGAATTGGCCTATTAGGCCTGGAGATGAACACGTCAGTGATCTTTATCTTCTTTCAATCACTTAGGATAGATGCATCCCTGGCATTGATGAAATTCTACCTCTATTTGGCATTCAAAAAAGTAACATCCTCCTTTTCTCACTCTGTTTCCGACGCACTTTTTCATCCCATTTCAAACTTTTTTCAAATTAAAATACTGTAGAATGACCCAAATTTGGACACACCCGAATTTTGAATTTGGAAGCTGATGGCCTTTTAGTTTTTAGACGCAAAGAATGTGTCCGAAATGTGTGCGAATTTTGTAATTAGATTATTATAATCATATTAAAAATCCATTGTGAAACACTGTAAATTGCGAAGAGACTTAAAACAAAGAGTGGATTTGATAAATTACGTAATATTTCACATTTATAAGGAGCCTAAGTGATTTACAAAAGGCTCTAAAAAGGTTTAGTGGTTCATATTGTGGAAAAATGATTTAGAAGTTCTTTAGTACGTTCAATTAGGAAAACAATGTAAATAAAAGTTTCGTCACGTTAATTAATTAATCTTAATATTCTATGACGAAGGTAACTCAAATAAATATGAGGGGAAGTCTTACAAGAAAGATAAATTGACTTACAAGAGGGAACAATATAATGAGTTTAGCGTCAATGTTTTTTACAAAGTAATTTTATATAGCTTGCTTTACGGTAAGAATCTTGGGAAAACACTCTTTTTGAAATTTCGATCAGAAGTTTGAAAGTCGTCTAAAATTAGAATTCTAAAAGGCTAGGAAAGTACTTTTATAAATACAATTCGCAAGTGGAAACAGTTCCTTGAAAAATAATAGATGTTGATTTTGACTGAAGTCTCGAAAGGAAATGGTGCGGTTGTAATTGTAACGCCATCGGAAGCCAATAGCACGAGAGGATGAAGAGGAATGAGTTTGAGTAAAAAATACTGTTCACAGGTCACCGTTGTTTCCGATGGCGTAAGTCGTAACAGGAAGTCGTTGTAACGAACGTGGACGAACGAGGTTGAATGAAGTAGAACGACGGTAGTCGCGACGCCTTCTTGGGGAAATTAGAGTGTCGGTGGGTGCAGGAAATGTGCGAAGAGGAAGAAGAGGATGGAGGACGGGCAAGAGGAATAGTCGCGGTAGGGCATCAGGAGAGGATTAAATGGCAAAATATCACTCAGACCGAAGCTTCGAGTGCGGAGCTTGCAAGCTCCGGCATTCGAGAGAGAACGATGGGCCGCACGTGACCGAAATATTCTTTTACAAGGACGGCTCGCCTCTTCTCGGTGACCCCGAAAAATTTCATTCGAATAAAATTCCTTAAGCCAGCGGTTCGTGTTACACGTCGAAAGTGGCCTATTGCTTGAAAGACTTTCCATACTCTGCACAAAAAGTGTTCATCGAATAAAACATTAATTTACTGTTGGCTGAATTGGCAGAAACTTACGACATCTGTGAATCTAGTATTTTTCAGTAAAATATTTATTTTTCAATGAATAAAATGGATCAGCAAATGGATGTTTTCCAAGTGGGAAACAAAATATAGATACAGATTCCTCTTACCAACATTTATTGACATCTAAAATATTCGAAAGTTGGTGTCCTAGCTAAAATTTGTATTATTTATACTGCAAATAAAAGAAAAGTTGAATAGTGAGAAAGAAATACTGCATACAAATTTCGTGAATTGAGGAAATGCACGGGTCTGCCGATCCAAGGTTCGGATAGCAATTTTTCTCGTAATCGGAATATTTTATTAGTTTTGAGGTAACAAGTTTAGAATTCTATTAGTATTCTGTGTTCATACTGTTCGCGACATTCTGCAGAGTAGAATGACAACGTCGTTCTGAATACTTGAAACTGATGTCCAACCCCAAAGAGCTCCTCTCATGCAAAGAGCTTCTCCTCTTCAATAACCGTTTTCCTTTTATGAAAAGAATTCTCGAGGAAAAGTTTGAATCGATTTTGAAACCGATCACGTCCTTACCTACAATTTAATTCAATTTATCGATTAAAAAATAGGGAATAAAAAATGAGAGTTCAGTTTAAAAAATTGCAACTGTATCTGGAATGTATAATTTGATTTGATGAAATGAATTGAAAATGAAATAGAGGTGAATATGGCACGGAAAGTCAATAAAAAATACATGAGGGAATGTAAATCTACATTTATAGAATGATTAATAACAATTCAACATTTCTCACTTGTTGCATTGTGTACACTTCAAATCAAAAATCGTAATATTTGTAATACCAACACTCGGAAAATTTTTTTAGACTGTACACACAATTAGACTGTATACAAACAATATTTCGACAATAAATGGGTCCTCGTGGGAAATCTGCTTTTAAAATTAAAACAGTGTTTATTACTAACTAGATGCATAAAAAGTCCCAGTTCTAAATCTGTGTTCAATTACCTATAGCATTCTCATACCTCGAGCTTATAAAAATTCCATTTTTCGTAAAAACAAATAAAATTGTATTTATAAAATATAAAAGAGGAATATTCTTCACTTAACAGTTTTTTCATCTCTTTTTTTCTATCTCTTTTATTCCATCAACTTTAAAATGAATGCACCTCAACACATTTTTGCTTGTATCTTTTTTATCCTCTCATTTTCCACGCTGAAGCATTAGATCACTGCTTTTCGTTTCTATCTGCGTGTCTGCATCTCTTTCTCGCTTTAATGCATTTAGTGGTTCGTTCATTTTCCGAGCTTCGCTTTTCATTCCCGCGCTCCAATGTTACACACACCTACTTAATTACCAGTCAGTTAGGTCTTAATGGTTAATTTAGCGCAATACGTTATTCTTAGCTTCTTGCCTCGTTAAGAGCGAAAATGCGTTGGACGCGTGGGGAAATGAGATTTTGCTGAAAACCACGAAACCTACGTTCAACGGAAAGGAAAAACAAAGGGCTGCGGAAAAAGGAACACGGAAAAGGTAAATAATGTAGAGCCACGCCTCGGCCATAATGAAACTTAAGTCAGCCCTACTCCCCCAGAAATGTGGGGTGCGAATAACAGCGCATCTCAAAAAATGCACAAATGGATAAGAAAACCTAAACACTTTTTTTTCGATATAATGTCGACAAAGTAATCTAAGTGCCATTTATTTATTTTCGTTAGATTAATAGGAAGTTCTCGAATGCAGAAAAGTATCGAAACTCTGTAGTTGAAAATTGATGATTACCAGAAAATCCAGTTAAATTTACCAGAAATTCTTGTCGAATATATCAGAGAAAATCAGATTAAAATAACCAGAAGATCGTCAACCAGAAACTTCTAATACTTTTGACTATAATTCATAGTAAGGGCATACTTAACATTATTTTCTGATTAGAATAACCAGAATTCTTTTTTGTGTTGAATTTACATATAAAATTTGTAGCCTTATTTTCTCATTCCAATACAGTAAAATGAAATTACCTTAATGACTCTGCTTTTAAAGTAAAAGTTCTACAATTTGAAAAAGTTTTTACTATCGCGTTTCTTAATAATTGCAAAATAATTAACAAACGTTTAAAAAAGACCTAAATAAATATCAAGCGAGGAATCTTAACATGTTTTTTTCTGAACAGATAAAAAATATAAAAGTTGCATTATCTACAAATTGGTAAACAACTTTAGAACCGCACTTGACAAACATGCCTATCGAAGTCTGTCACGTGATTGTTGAGTTGGGAGTAATTTTTTTTTGTACTCACGAAGGCTGTGAATAAATGTAAGGGAGGAAATCGATTTCGTGTGGTCTTGTAGCAACCAAACACGCGGCCGTCGATTTGTCGACGATAACAACGTAGACATGTATGTAATACCAACCTGGTGCAGCTAATGTAAGCTTAGCCAATTTCGTAGTTCATGCTTTAGCATTGAATATAACGAGCAAGCATTTGGTGTGAGTGTGACTATACGGTGTCTGGCATCAGCGTCTGATAACCAATAGCCACGGATCGAATTATTGCCTTATCTTAATTAAAACGGTGGGTGGCCCGCGTGAGTGGTGGTCTCTCGTAAAGCGTCTTGCTTTGATTGTAGAAACAATACCTCGTTAACTTCGTAGTCAGCGATCTACCGCCCCCTCTCTCTTGTTAAAGAACGAGATCCACTTTCAGTAGACTAGCGTGCTCTTGCCATCGAAACAAAGAGAGAGAAGAAGATGAAGGGAGTTCAAGATAGGGTCGACTAAGAACTTTTCAAGACAAGACAAAATTACTTCAGAGCACAACCCCCTATTTTACGCCCCTACTACAGACTTAGATCAAGGGATAAATGTTTAATCCACAATTATCACTAAAAGTGCTCAATATTTTTGGCGATGCTTCAATTCTTAGCGAATTCTTAGCAATTCCATTTTTAAATAAATATTTGATAATTCTGCAATAGAATCAGTTCTAAAATCACTTTTGGACCAACACTCAAAATAAAGTCTAGTTAAAGCAACTAGAATTCTGGTTATTTTAACTAGAAAAAAGTGTCAAATATATCCTCATTATGAATATGGTAAATAATCGAAATGAAATTCTAAAGGTGAGACCACACATCACACACACACACACTTGTATTAATTCTATGAATCATTTCTCTGTGAATTGTTCTGGTACAAAGCTCGCTCTGAAGTTGAAAGGATGGTCAAGCCCAGACTCGTCGAGTGGATAGGATAAAGTAGAAAAGACGCGAGAGAGCGTGGCGAGCTTGGCGGTAGAATAGGCACCTACCTATTATTCACACGGGAGATAGGCGAGGGGGGTTAAGTAGGGGGGCGGAAGGGTTGATCTAGCCTGATCTAGGGAACCTGGAGTGAGGGCAGACTTAAGAGGTCGGGTTAGGGGTTCGTGGTGAATTCTTATAAATCAAAACAGACACGCTATCCCGTCTTTCGGGGTGTTTCCAAGCCCTCTTTTGCTTCGATCTGCGCCCTTCTTACCTCCTTAAAACACTCGCCCAAGAACTAAAAAAAACTCAGGAAGGACAGAGGTCAGTAACAAGATCAGGATGATAGGAAATGTAGTACTAGATTCGGTTCTAGCCTTACAATCATTTCTTCTCTCTACATTCTCATTTTAAATTAATTTTCATTCCTACAACTCGACCTCTTCTACTACACATAAAAAGAATCTAACGAAAATGATCTTTTAAATCGCATAAAAAGTCCTGCTCTAAAAAGTTCGAAAAACTCTAAAACTTATGTGACTTTTATATTAGTTTCATTTATATTGGTCAATTTTATGCCTCGTTCGAATCTATTATTTTCAAGAATGTTGTAAAATGTTCATCCATTTTTGAAGTTTGATAACGGTAGAATAAAAGTTTAAAAAGAGGGATATTGAGGTCATATCAGGATTCTAGTTTGAGGACCACTAAAATCTTTAATTCAAATTCAATATTGTAGGTTCCAGGAACGTGAATTTACATTGTAAAATCGAAATAAATTTAGCTAGACTTGTTTGAAAATCCTCTCCAAGTGGAGGGACAAAATCACGACAAATCTGACAGGAGAGTGAGTCTCGAGAAAGAAAATAGTGAGAACGATAAAAGAAGGTAAAGAATGGACTTACGAGGGTTTTGAACATGAACAGGCGACGGCGAACTGGTTCGCGTGACAGCGACAGGAGGTATCTTGGCGTGCAGGGAGGCCAGGTAGGAGTTCGCGACATCGTAGATGAGATAGGCGCCATAATATCGGCCTGCACTGCCCATTTTCAATTTATTTTTACTAGATACTCCTGCCATCTTCGCGAACCACACTCACTTTAACATTCACTATGGTTTCAGACACTTGGATTCAGCTTCAACCTCACGTAGACACAGAGGCTCATTCTTACTTTCTTCAACTCAAAAACCAAACTTTTGGAGCCTTTTCATCTTTCAAAATTGCGAAGAATAAGAGGCTTTTACTGCAGAATAGAGATCTATGCATTTTATCTTCGCCCGACTTGAAATGAGAAGACAAAAGAAGTATAATGTTTAGAAATGACTAATTACTACAATTTTAGATACGACTCAAGCTTGCCTTTCTAGGGACTGATGAACCGATTTATGGTTTGACAAACCGACGACGGTCGTTTCTTTTCAAGAACTGAGCACGAGTCAATTATTTGCCACGAAACGAGTTTGAAGCCAACTTTTCCGTTAACAAAAGTGCACTGGTTCTCGAAACTAGCCGGACAAGTACGATACCAGTGTGGTCAGATCGGTGGGCAGGGCCTTCAAACGGAAACGGTGCGGTCCCGCGGAACGGAAGCCTGAACCGGAAACGTTACGAGTCAACGGGTGCCACTCAGATTACGCGCTGCAAACTTGTCCCGATAAAGCCGACATTACGCACACAATGAAACTGTCTCCTCCAAACTACGAGCCTGATCGAAAGACATCATCGTCAAGGTCAGTCAATTACACGCATGAAGATTTTTGCTGGGGTCACCGAATTACCCATGCGTACTATGCAAACTTAAGCCGGATCACAAGGGAAATAATCGTAAATAAAAACTACAGAAAGAGCGTTCAAAAGTAAACTTTCGCTCTTTTTTTTCGCATTATAAACAGTGAAATACATTCTACTGAAATATAAGAAACGAAAAAAAAAACCTTCTTTAATATTAAAATGTAGGTCAGAACTATCTCTTATCTTTTCTGGATATATTGAACCCATGTGAAAGATATGAGGTACTCAGAAGATGAGACACATTTTGCAAGAAGCACACACTCTTGAAATCGATACTGAAATTGTCAGCGTAGTTGCAAGAAGCATATGCCTCTGTTGACATATGCTAATTGGTAGAAAGCTCGCAGATGTTACACGGTCTTATCAAGCTGGAGGCACTAGGAATCTGTAACGTTAGGCGGGCACATTCTACTTAATGAAAGATCAATTCCAGTGTTTCGATAGAGTCGACAAGTTTAATTTCAGCGCTGCTGATAAGATCGATTTGAAAATTAAGTTTATGTCATTAACAGTCAGGCAATCTAGAAAACCCTCCAGGTAAGTAATCCTTATCTGCAAATATTTTCAGGGAAAACAAGGCCTTTGTGATTGCAAACATTTTAGGTACACAACACTTTTGTTGATTTTAGCGACTGCGCGTATTTTGGATCATACCAGAAAAAAAACAGATAGTTTGCAAGAATAATTATACGAAGTACTATTTTGCGAGAGGCAAGTCACACGTGATAAAATATGAAGCACTTGAAAATTGGAGATAAGAGAGCGAAGATGGAAAACATTTTCACGAGTGCTACAAACACGAGTAGAGATTGTACTGTTTGCAGCAGATGTTGGAAGAGGAGAAGTGGTGTCGCGAGTACAAAATACGTCAGTGGAGGGTTTTGTATATATAAAGAGAAGAGTGGAAGTGTTTAGGTGTGGGAGGCATATCGTATCGCTGTTCGTTTAACACACTAAGAAAACGCCCAATAAGCCAGCGAAACACTAGCATAATTGTTCAAGAACCCACACATTCACACGAAAGCCGACGACAATAGCTGGACTGGACTCTCGCGACAGGAAGACATGCATATCAAATGCTCACCGTCAAACACAATGCAAGATCGACGCACATAGTCGCCTGAGTTTACAATATTATACCTTGATAAATACACGGACAGGCGAGTCAATCCTTCACAACATAAAGTCAGCATCAAAGATGTAAATAAATTTTCGTCGATTCTTAACTTTAAATTGGTAATAGTTTCTTTAGTTATCTAAAATGTCTTCAATTCAAATAGGCTTCATCCAAAACAAAAACAAAAATTAAACTATCACTCTTGTAGTTTTAAAGCTACCTGACGTGTTCAAGCTTGCTAGAGTTTTCAAGCTAGTTTCTAACTAGCTAGGTCCTAACTCAAAACTCTTAACTTGGCTTAACTAAAACTCGCCAAACTCAGTTCAACTCAAGCAAGTTGAAGCTGAAGAAAATTATTCTCACCACTGTCGTAAATAAAAATATTATTTTATATTATAATAATTTTAAGAAGCATATTTCCGGGTCTAAAGTGATACGTTTGTAAATCGAAAACATCTTGACATGTCTTTTCTCGAAAGTAGTTATAGGTAGACCCTATAGGGTATAGTAGAGCGCTTAACACCTACGCGAA
>JAUEJJ010000013.1:6153188-6167980 GCA_032164275.1 Synergus coniferae | reverse complement strand
TACATGGTAAATTATAATTAATGTAAACTATTCATTTAACTATCGTTAAAATTATATTAAAAATGATTGTCTTCATTAAAAATAAATGAATGTTTAATATAGGTAAGTGAAAAGCTTATAGGACAAAAGTATCAATTTTATTTTCATAATGAAAGTGAAAAGTACCATTATTGCAAATTGTATTATTGTGATAGAGTATATGATTATATAATATTATATGATAGTAAATTCTCTTGATAAATCGATATTAAACCCCTTTAAACGTACTGTTCTGGAATGCATTTCAATAGGAGAGAATACTCACAGTTCGAATTGGCTTTATCGACTGATTGAACTGATTCCATCTGGTGGCGCCGCTCGGAAGTGGAAGAGCGAACTAAAGTGATTGCGATGCCATTCGTCGACTGAGTGAGCAAAATCAGAGATTTCTCCGGCACTATCTTCTTCTCGGAAACATTAACGTTCGACCAATTCTCAACCCCGAAAGGATATTCCACTTCTAAAAATAATTTAGGAGTTTTTTCCCCATTTAAGCTTCATCATTTCAAAGCTTTGAATAATAAAAAATCTACCCCAGGTTGAATAATTCAAACGAAACATTGGAAAGTTCAGGAATTTTAGTTTAGAACTATAAAAAGAAGGTATAAAGCCCCTGAGATTAATTCTTTCATGTCCGATTATTTTCTAGTTGAATCATTAACTAAATTCCTAGGAGACTATTGAAGTTGGCAAAGCTTGGAAATGACAGAAAAGGGTTTCAACATTTTTCTTCTCCCGCAACTAAACTTTTGAGGATAAATCTACATCTGGGAATAGAAAAAGTTGTAGTTCGAATTCCTGTTTCTGTGTACTATTTTTCACTTAAAATAAATTCCCTGTGATGTGGAAAAAATTCCGCAAAAAGATGACTAAGCAATCAATAAAACGAAAAATATTTCGGAAAAGTGTATTAACGTTCTAGAACGTGTTCGACTCTGTAGAAATATATTTCACACCAGATATAAGTCATGTTTAATGCAAAAGACTTTGAGAGAAGCAGAATTATATTTAATTAAATCGATCTTGAATTGTTGAGTATTTCTACAAACCATATGGGTCATCTTGAGTGAGCTTTCAGGGTTGAAGATGGATTATTCACTCTAGTGGAAGGATCAAAGGAGGCTGCTGTGCATCTGAGATATAGGAGGGAGTAGAAACACTCAGTATTGAAGATAGATAATGTCAAGGACTAGATCGTCTGGGCTGTCGAATGTCAATAGTTCAGAGATTCCCTATGGTCATGAGCGTGTCATCACATGTAACTTTGTACATCACTCCACCCTTTGTATCTTCTCAGTACACCTTCTCGTCGTGCACCTCAGTTCCACCCCTCCCACAATCCTCCGTAGACACGAGTACCCCCGTGGTCACAAACAGAATTATTTATGAGCTTGAATGCGAGCCAAAGCTCGTCTATAAGCCACTAAGACGCTGTCCCAACTATACCGCCCGTATTCTCGCAGCTTCTCCAAAGCACAAGTCTTGGGTTCAGGTTACAGGTTCGATTTGAATTCAAAATTTTGGCCGACTCGATCCATGCCAAACTGTCTATAACGGACAAAATAAAGAAGGGAGACATATATCTTCTCTACGGAAATCAAAGTGCTCCCTGCAGGGAATGCAAATGATGGGTATGTAGGTCTCGAATGGCTTAAACTTGATAAAGACGAATGTCGATCGGAAAATTCGCATTGGGGTTATATCTCAAGTGAAGGCATTCCAGGACTTGAAATTTGAAAGAAATCTTCCTTTTTTTTTAATTTTTTACCATGATTTACAATTATCCAGATAAGTATTTGCAACGATCATAAATAATCTCACACCTGAAATATCCTCCTACCTCTGAACAAGTGGTACAAAAATTTTTTCTTTTAACTTTTTGACGATTGGTGGATAAAGTTGTGCATTAGAAGAAATCTAATGCACCATGAACTTATGCAAATATATTTGCACTTTAACTTATAACCTAAATGGAACTCCATTACCCTATTCATGCAAAGTACTGTTAGCTTCTAGTCCTAGGAAGTTCGCAACCTAGAAGTTAGTTATAACGGCTTAAGTTAGTACAAGATAGAGCCTGCATAAACCATTCACTATTACAAATTTTTCTCAAAGATACATCTTATCTCTCCATAACGAGCTTCTAAAATATAAAATATAAAAGCAATAACCTCCTTTACCATCTCAATTTCTCACGAGTTTGGCATCTTCTTTTAGAACAAAGAATTACGAAATGTGCCTGTAATGGGTTGGTAACAGGGTTTTAAGACTGCTGAGTCACTCAAAGTGACGGAGAGAAGGTTATTAAGACAATTTCGGTCTTAATTGGAGCGTTCTTACGTCTCTTAAGGATAATAAATTTGTGCTCTCAGTGCTCGCAAACGTAGGTGAATTACTTCGAATCCGCGCCACTTCATCATCGTTGAATTCCTACCTAATTCCTTCTTTGTGCAAAGGCGGAACGAAAATTCGTCTAAAATTCAAATGCGAAGGAATATAAAGCAAGTGGGACATTTGAATGAAGGACATACTTTTTTACACGGGTATTAAATTAAGTTCATTGTTAATTGGTTCTACAGTCATCCGACGCAGAAACAAAAATCTACAAAAACACTTCTCCTTTATAAACTAAAGCTTAGCTCTGTAGAACCAATCGCTAATTCATCATCCATAAATTCATCTAATTCCTTCCTTGAGGGCGAAAAATTACGAAAATTTAGCTTAAAATGGTGGAACACGTATTTAAAAAAAGGTTGGACTCTTTAAATTTTTTAAGATATGGGATTAAATTGATTGAAAACTAATTCTGTAGCGACGAATAACAAGGGATGTCAAGAGATGGCGTACTAGAGGATTTTCAGAAGGAGATGAAACATGCTGAGGGTAGATAGGAGGATGAAGCACGGGCCTCAGGCGATTCGCTCGACATTGCTATGTTGCGGTAATTGCAGCTAATTAAGAGGTTCAACTCTCTCGTCTCTCAGACCTGCCTATGTCCCGCTTACCTTCTTCTCTATCCACGGTTCTTCTCCCGAGGCACAAACGTGTAACCTTCATTCCCTACGTCTTTCCAAGCAGCAGAGTTCTCTGCTTGAGACGGGCCGAGAAACACCCTCAAAGCTGCAGCCATTCTAAGAATATTCTCACCAATTTTGCTAACTTTATATACCGTATTATATCCGCTGCTTCGTTCGTATTATTTTACGCTTGACCGCGCGCCTCTCGAAGAATAACAGGGTCTGAAATACTTTCTTCTTTCGTTCAGTCATCAGCTCTTACTAATTCATTTAGGTCAAACGACTCAGGGATGTCGCGAAGAAAGAATGGAAAAAATGGTTCTTGCTAGACTAACACACAAATTAACTGCTGTATATTGTTAATTATCTGCACGTCAAAAGTTCAGTCATTATACTTCAAAAGTTTCATAGATTATGTTGTTCCAGATTATTTTAATTTACATGTCGATGTACGTATAGTTACATCAAAAGCAACATGAAAATGTTCGTGTTTCTGAAAGTATTATATATTTT
This sequence comes from Synergus coniferae, assembly GCA_032164275.1. NCBI lineage: Eukaryota > Metazoa > Arthropoda > Insecta > Hymenoptera > Cynipidae > Synergus > Synergus coniferae. The sequence continues at coordinate 6,164,411 of JAUEJJ010000013.1, read as the reverse complement.
AGGCATCGTATAGAATAGACTATCAAATTAGAATAGAATGATAAATTAGAATAGAATATCAAATTACTTCATCGAAACTTTTGAGAGGTCGACGTTTTTAGATGTCATTTTGAAAGGATATCTGTCATTTTCCTGCTAAATAATTGAGAACTTCAGATGAACAACTTAAGTACGATAATTTAATTCTACTGGCGATCATATAAATACATTTTCCAATAAATGTGTACTTACGATGTAAGAATTTTCTTGCCTTATACTCCATAAAAAATCTTTGAGTTTGGTACTTACCTGCAACAAAAAAGAAGAAATATTTAATTGTATGTAGGATTTTCAAATAGAACAACGTAATGTCTTTTAACAATAAAGATATTGTTATTAAAAATTACTCTAAATAAAACGTCCGTGCTAAAGTAGAAGAGTATTTTGTTCAATTTGACGATTCCTTTTAGAGTTTACATAATGGTTTTCATATCATAAAACTGTCAATTTTTATCCAATTTTAAGAAATTTTCTTAAATATTCTTCAACTTTAATAATATTTTATTTTCAGTACTTTTTAATAATAATTTACTTATTATTGAAAAAGTTTCTATCGAGGAGCATTACGATAACGATCCTGTAATAACCATTGACTGTTCCCTTTCTACACTCATAATTTGACGATTTTTGACGATAATGGCCATTTGACCAGACAAAGGGTTAAACAAAGGAAAAAGTGGCTCTTCAGAAACACATTCTATTTATTCCTAGAATGTTAAATCCAGGATTATTGATTATTTGGAGAATTTCACATGGGTCGATCAAGAAGATGTATGTATATGATAGCGTCTAGCACCGTTCCTTGCAAGTTACTCTTTGACGGATGTATCACCTTTCTAGTTTAGTTCATGGATTTCGTCTAGGAAACTCGTGACGCGAGTATATAGCGGCAACGTGCGTGTCAAACTCAAAACTAAGGGACAGGTTCTGTGCGGGAATAGCTTGCGGTAGCCAATGGCGTAGACGGCCCTTTATGCTTATACGGAGTGTTCACAGGTGGGTTACTCGATTGAATTAGATCATAATGGCAAGTTAACCACACTGATGCGCAGTTATAAAGTTACCAAACATCCCTCAACTATATCTGAGTATCTCACACATCCCACACCTTCTTAAACTTTCTCCTCAATTGAAACAACTACCAAAACTACACGAGAACATCTACTGAAATGTATAGATTGAGGTGTCGGTAACGAGGATAATTTAAAAACATACTTTACAACAAAGGACGAGAAATGGGTATTCAAAACTATCCAAAGGTCTTAGACTGTTATTTAATCTATCCTTACTGATATTTGTTACCAACTTGGGAGTAACTACTCTACTTTACGACACTGCATTAAAATTACATCAAGTCTGTAACTAATGTGCAATGTGCACATGATTTCGAAATGATCTGATACTATAGGATCAGGGACCGAAGAAAATGAATGTTTGGAGATTTCGCTAACTGTTTGATGATCTATTAAGCGTGCAAGCATACGCCAATGACCGTCTCGCACAGGTACGCCTATAACGCGAGAAGGCAGATCTATTTCCCAAGTGGCTACCAAGTGAAGTTAGATCTATGCGTGCGTGAGTTTAGTTTCCGTATCTACGCACACGCACGCGTCTGGTTTCACGCGACATGAAACGGACGAGATGGTACCTAACCTCCCTATGTGAAAGCGTCGGATATCCAAACACAGAGAGAGAGAGAGAGAGAGAGATGCGAGTATGCGATGGTATACATAAATAAACGCACACATGCACGCACACGATGGCGGAATAGGTTGCAAGATAGGAAGCAGTCAATAATTCACACATTACTCTCGGTTATTATGCCACTGTAGTCTCTCGTGCTCACAGTCTACCATGCAGCTTGGATTTGCGTTACAGACTGCTTTGCAATGACCGAATTGGTTGAATACTGGTCAGGTGGTCACGGACCAAAACTGGGCACTGAGCCTACCTTCTGTTTCCAATCGAAAACCAACTGCCACTAACCGATAGATTCTATCAATTTATGCAAGATCGCCTGCAGCATTTGTGCTTCAAGTTTCTAAAATCATCAATTTTCGGAAAGCAGAGATGGTGTTTTTCATTTTTTGACAGTTTTTTCACAGATTGTCTGACTTAAATTAACGTTTACTACTTGAAAATATACCTGGCTGACTTAAATGGCCTTTACTACTGGATGAAACCATTATGGCTGGCATAAATTGACGTATACTACTTGGAATCAGAATATCAAAAAAAAATCTGTCGTACATCGACCACTTTCACTTCTATTAAAACGCGTGTCCTAAACTTCGGTAAAAAATTAAAGCATGTCCGATTGCTATTATTTACTGACGTCAGTGGTAAGCCAGAGGAGACAAAGTGGGAGGAAACAGGAGTAGAAAGAGAAGAAAAGAAAGAAACAGTGAAATAGTGTGAAAAAGCGAAGGAGAGAAAGGAGAAAGGTATATATATATACCTACACAAAATAAAGGAGGAAGGAAAAGAGCATTTCTTTCTGGAACTGTAACTTTCCCTTATTTGTCGTGTGCTAATTAACTGAATGTAAAATATACTCTGTCGACGCCTCGGGATATTTAGGTTTTGAGAAACGAATAGAGGAAGAGAAAAATTGGGAGTGTAAAAATACTTACTCCTACACACACGAACTTAACCTAATTGTGTTACTATTCTGCCAGTTATTCCCGTATTTTCCAATGGAAACTGATAATTTGTACAATTTAATTTAACTAAAGAATAAAAAAAAATTATTTTAATGTGCAATATGTGCTTTCTTTTGTTATTGCAGTTGGCTGAATGTTATTTTGATTTAATAGCTCGTTGAGGAATTTGTTCAAATAAATAAATTGACGATAACGGAGAAGTAAACAGAACATTGAAAGAGTCTATTTTCTTTGTATTTTGAAGAGATTGCAGTGAGATGAAAAAGTTCGTATCTCGCGATGGAACAGGGAAAAAAGGGGAAAGGATGTAGTTAGGTAACGGGAATTCATTTCCCCTTTAGAATGTCGACTGGGCTCTTTCATCATAAATGTTATTAATCGCCAGAGGGCCTTTAAGCCCCAACGATGTTCAGTATTTAACCGCTAAAGTTTTTCGCTTCTCTTCCATCTTTTCCCTTCTCCATTCTCTAAGCGGACTGAAAGAGAATTCCATTCTTACGTTTGCCTTAACGAAGTTCAGGTCGCGCGAACAAACTTTCGCTCCGGCTGGGAAAACCGCTACAATTTTTGTCGGGAAAAATTTTTCTTACAATCAGTCACGGTGAAGCGGACTAAGATGATAAGAAAATATTTCACTTTGCTCTCCTAAAAAATTGATTTTATTTAAGACTCTAATTATAAAAATATTGACAGATCATTCCACTTACAAAATATTCGTCATTTTTAAATAAAGTTTGCCTGCTATCATGATACTCTGAAACTTGAACCGTGAAAGTGCTTACGAATCGACTAAGTTTATAGTGCTTTAAAGTATTTCACGGTCTCTTTACAGGACTTGAAACAAGAGGTTGAGGATATCGGGTTCTGGGACAGAGCACCGGAGGACGTTAAGGTAATGAAAGAAAAGTGTAGGACTTTAATTAGGTTCGCTCCGGCCAGAAACAGGCGAGCAGGGTTGACAAAGTGCCTCCATCTACCTCGCCTCCTGCTCTGTTAACTTAAGACAGCGTTGTTTTCTGAGAGAGAACCTCGAGGATGAGGGGACAGGTATGGGGTTGCGTCGTTGCTCCCATCATCTCCTAATAAGAGCCACAGTTCTCTCTTTTTCCCTTTCCCTCTTTGTCTCTTATTTAGCAGAACCTTTTTTAGCGTAGGGCGAAAACGAAGTAAATTGTGGAACGTTACCTCGAAATTGTTAATTTCCCTGGCTTGTTTGTGCCCTTGCGCTTCTAGGAGAAAGCCAGGAATAGACAAAGAAAGTGAAAAACTGAGAGGAAGTAAGTAGTTCCAGATTAAACATGCGGAAGATTAACAGTGTTTTTTGTAGGGATTGTATTCCTCAAACTACGTGAGGCGAGTAGACAACGTGATGGAAAATTTATGACCCGAGTTTATGCCTTGCCATGTCTCCAAATTTTATGTCGTTTGTAATTATTCTGCTCTCGTAGAAAGAATAAAGTAATGAAGAAAAAGAGATGAAATTCGGTAAAAATTAAATTGTAGATATCTTTGAACATATCTGAAGGTTGGTTGACTAATGGACGCAAACCATTTGCTTTGGACTCCTGGATCTGAGGCAGAATTCATGTGTTTAATATATATGAAATTGCTTGCGAACGATGTGAGCAGAACTTCTCGAAATATCACTCCAGTTGGGCCCTAAACTAACCGAATGCAACGACGGGTAATCCTGTCAGTAGCGGAGTAATATTAGATCTTAGTGGGGAGACGAGAGTAAGAGCGAACAAGGATAGAGAAGCTGAGAGAGATGGATTGAGAAGGACTGAAGAGAAGATGAAGAGGAAGGGAGTGTAGCAATTTCATTACCGTAACCACTGGGTACCCAAGCATTCGTGTGCAACCGACAATGCTTGCACGTTTATAGAGGAGAGGACGGCCTATATGCGAGATTACACGACTGTCAAGTATTGCTAGTACTGGCTCTGCTAATTCACTCCATAGCCGCTCCTCTGGGAACGCGAAACAGCGAAGCTTGTCACGGAAAGCACCATAGCTATATCAGCTTAGTCCTTCATCCCAAAACCCAGATCTACCAAGAATTCCGAAAATTACTTTGTTTTTGCGATTTCCACTGAACATAACTTTTTTTCATCTTCTTTTCTTAAAGAAAAATAATTTTGGGCGCACCATACCTTAAATAAATGACCTCAACAAAACGATTTTTGATATCCCATCTCATACTTCACGATTGAATCCACTGTAAGATACCTTGCGATTAAATGTACGATACATGTACTCTCTCGATACTACTTAAAACACAAAAAGAAGGAAAGGTTAAAGAATAATGTATCCCATTTGTATCTTCGAATAATCCTATCGACATAAAAAAAACTCGATTACATCTGATTCGCCACATTAACAGAAGTTCCTAATGGGATAGTCGATTACCTATTAGGTTGGTGTAAAAATAATTGCGGTTTGTTTTACTGTGGAAGTCAGTACTTATGCTGGAGGAAATGGTTGGTAAGGTTCAGGTATTACAATAAAGCACCTTTTGGAATTTCAAGTGGTATTATAATTACCTGAACCTTACTAACCATTTCTCCACCATAAGTACTGACTTCCACCGTAAAACAAACCGCAATTATTTTTGCACCTACCTAATAGGTTTAGCTTTTCTATCCTATTAAATAAAATTCATCGCATCTTTTCGCAAAAAGAGTACTAAGCTTACTATAAGTCTATATTATGTTATTTTTTGATTCTTAGATCATTCATTTAACGTATAACGAAAAAGTGGATTATGCAATATCTAATTTAACCTTGCGATTGCTCTTTCATTGATTCCCTAAGAGAATTTATTTGACAGCAATTTCCAGTGATAATGGATTATATCGCCTGGTAAGAATTTACGATTCGCCATCTCGAGATTTGGAGCGTTCCCATTCTAAATCATCTACGTTTACCACGATAACTTTCAGAAAAAATTTCTCATTATTAACTGAAATAGATTGTTGCAAATTAACCAGAGTTAAAAAAAAATTTGTAAAAAAAGAAACCGCAGAATTCCAAAGACAATTTAAAACGGCATAAATTATACACCCTCTTGAAAACTCGTTAGGCACGATAAGCCATTAACGATTTTACAGATTGCTATTCTTTCACAATAGACACGGTCGATGAGAGGATCACGAAACAAAGCGGTTTCGACAATTCCAAATGAGTTTTTCCTTCCTGCTCTCAGCTTACTCGGGTAATTTGCAACGCGGCTCTATATTGTAGAGAACGACTCCGAGTGCCTTCAGTGGGGGGTGCCACTTCCGCCCATTAAAGCCGCATTCTTCGACTCTTAAAGCATGGACTATTAGCCGTGACAGGAAACCTTGAGGAAAATTGTATAAGCGAAGAGACGAAGGGAGCGAGAGAGATGGGAGAGGGCAATAATGCTCAAAGACATAAAACCAAGGGGTTAAGTGAGAACTGGAAAGTTAGTTTGGCCTGAGGAAGAATTAGAAACCACCGAGTGCTTCCAGGGCTATTCTCGTTTCTGCTCTCGAGAATCCGTGAACTCAGTACTGGATAAGCAAAGGGCGAGGGAAACCTCGATGGAAGGGAAAGAGGACAGAGGAAGGAGGACAGAGGAAAGCATTTTGGCCAAACGTGGAACAAACAAATTAATATGGACTACCGTCACACTTGGTACCAGCTGCTTTAACGGAGGGTGCACAAGTTCAGATAACGGGGTGTTTATATGTTTACGAAGGGTCAGTGCCGGATAGCAAGCTTGTGAATTTTACGCACGTCATTTATTTCTACAACAGTGTTCACTCAAAGTTTTCTGTGAAAGGAATAAAAATGGTCACAATAGAACGCGAACGTAAATACCAATTTCTGGCATACCTTACCAAAGAGGTGCAATCAGCAAAAGTAGAGTCAACTGGTATTTTCTGTTTAAGAACTTCACTTTTGCTTGTAAATGGCTCACGCTTCAGTTTTACGATTCTTTAGAATTGTAAAAAGAGCGAGAGAATGTGAACATAAATATGCCTGTATCGACATATGTTTTTTAAACCAATAAGGATATTAAAAATAATCTCTGTATTGTAAAAGGATATAATTTTGCCGCCACAATAATTGTTGTCTGACTAATTGACATTTAATATCATACTTAAAACTCGTTATGGCTGACTTTAAACTACTTGCACTACTTAAATTTGCGTGCACTACTTCAAATGTATTATTTTTTATTTCTATGTTCCTTTACGAAAATCTATTGCATATATTTTCAATGAAAACATAAATTGAATATATTTTATATAAAATTGTTTGATATTAGTTAATGGAATTTTAGCGGAAAGCGTCGATAAAAGTTATGGTGTCCTTTATACTAATGAAAACTTGCCAGAAGAGATTTATAATTGTAGATCGATTACCGAAAGTAACTTAAATTAGTTGAAACAGCGATATCTGGGTATTAATATATGATCGTCCTTTCGTTTCGTTCAGCCTCAAGATAACATAATATCCCTCTAAGTAAATCAGATCAGATACTCCAACAGTAATTTAACAATGAATAATCTCAATTTTATCATCAATTTAAACTTCATATCTATGTATATTTGATTAATAAAGAAAAAAAATTCACTTAAATCTTGTATAAGCAGATGAAAGTTTACACAAGCTATTCAAGTACACTCAAGAGCTGATTACTGGCCGCCTTCGGTTCTGGGTGAATCAGCACGCTGATTCAGATAAAAACTCAGAATCGTAGCTACACTTTTATGCGTAGAAAAGTCGCCTAGTGAGTCACCACAGTGGTCGCCACGTAAACAACTTTTCTACGCCACTGGCTCTTCGAGCGTGCGAGCTCTTCGAAGGTATATATAGGCACCCGAGGGACGCTGCGGGGGGGGGGCAACCGTGAACCCGACCTCGAAATAGCAGGTCAGTAATCAGCTCTTGAGTGTAATTGTTTTTTAGTAAAAAAAAAATTTCAGAATTTATGAGTTTAATCATTCCGATGTAAATTTAATGTGAATATACGTGTGAAACTTTCGTGAATATTGCAATTTTTAATCTCGAAAGACTCGTACGTTCTGGAGGTTTTATCGTACTTTGAAGAATATTTTTCGTTATATATTGTTCTTATTTGTGTTAAACATCTTGGCGAGCGAAGCTGCCGTCTGACCAAGCAGAGACCGTAACTACTTCGAACGTTGAATACACTTCCACCACCTGAGCCAAGGATGGCACTTGGTAAGAAAAGAGTCGTAACTTCCGTTTCTTCTCGAGCATTGCAAGAGAGAAACACTGGTTTCGATCTCCACTGCCATGAAAAGATAAGAAATTGTAGAAAGTGGTTAGGGGTCGTTGCCAAAGCTTAAGAAATTTCTACAACAAATTTTTTTGAAAAAATAAATCTCTTTACAATCACATCCAGTATTTTTAACTTACTTATTTTTTAACTTACTTCTGAGCAAAAACTTTACATTTTAGGCCCTTTTTACGAATTTTCGAAATTAAATTGACGTTTACTACTTTGAACTCGGACCTTGGCCTAAATAAATTGGTGTGTGGTACTAAGCATCTATGTATCATATTATATTTAATCTTTATCCCAAAAGGAGGCCATTTTGTAAATCCTACCTTCATATTTACCAAACATTTCGAACACAATCCGACCCTACTCAAATTTGAATGTACTTAAGTATGCATATATGGAATAAGAGCCTCAAGAGAATGGAAAACCTGCAAAGAGGAAAATTCCAGGAGGACCTCATCTTTCGCTCTTCTACATAAATGCGAAAAGTCGAAAAGGATACAGCAAAGAGGGGCAAAGAAGTGGACAGGGAATTGCACCATTGTGCAAGACACCTCGTATGACTATTACTATGATAATGTCTTGGGCAGTACAGCACAAACTGCCCAATTAGATGTGAAAAAGACAGAAAAAATACGATGTGTGAATACAAGAGAGAAGTTGTACTTGAATAGGCTGGGAGAAAAGGTGAAAAGGGGAAGGACGGTGAGAAAGAGAAGGAGAAAAGAGGAAAATAGAAGTGGATGGACGTGTGGAGGTGAATAAGGTGAGGAGGGTGATAGTGGTAACCGGTTTGGGGGATGAGAGTCAGAGCGGGCCAAGCAAAAGGGGTTTTGCGCATTGCGCCCACCACTGGCGTTGCAGTGGGGTTTATTCCTGATCTCTGCGTACGTTCCTCTATGTTTTGTCCTGCATATGTGTCACAGACTATTGCAAGTTGCAACAATCCTTTTTTACTTTCAAGCATTCGCACCTCTAAATCTACGCGGCTCAAGAACCACAAAGGGTCGCAGCTCTCTTCCCTTCCTGTGGTCTCCTTTCCTTTCCTTTCTTCATTCTCACCGAAAGAAATGTAGATTGACGAGAAGCAAACAGTACTATTCGCTAAAATAATAAATAGGGACAAAAAGAGTGCTAATCAGGTCACAGAAGCAACCATTCATCCCTTATTTAACACTGTTAATGTCACACAATTATATCGTTTGATTAATTTAATTAAACTACTTAAGGCTCCAGTCTACGAGTTCAAGATTTTATTCCGATACACCGAAGTCGTTAATTTTTATCTGCGATACACAATAAACTTAACTATAAACGGAACTTGGATCACGAAACGAAAGATAAAAGAACACTAAAGTAGCAAAACTTTATGACATAATTATAACCAAAGCAATTAAATTCCGTGTTCGACTTAGCGGAAATCCGATATCTTCATCTTGTTATTATGGACGCCAACGCTCGAGTAGCTATAAAAATTTTCAGTGTTCTCGCGATGTAATTTACAATGGTCCTTGGTCCATTGAGTATCTGGAAAGCGAAAAAAAAATTAGTCTTGAACAAAATAAAAGTCGAGGAAAAGCTTTGGGAACTTAAATCCAATTGAAAGAAGCGAGATTTCATTCATTGATAGAGACTTAATTGTTGTCAATTTCCCCATCACGGACAGACCAGATAAATTATTTAGTGTTGTTAATTTTTTTTATTTGTAATCAGTAATGAAATTAATGGAGCAGTAACTTATTGGAAAAATGGAAAAACGAAGTTTTGAAGAGGTGTAACATGGACATTCGGTTACACTGACATAGAAGTAGATATACCACGAAATACAACAAAAACCGTCATTAATGTCGTGTCCACCATGGTGCACTGATCGGTGAGCGCGTTTACTTGACGTCCAATGTCACAAGGGTCGTGTCAGTAAACCCGCTGTGCGTGTTTTTGTCATAAAGTCCTCTTTTTACGATCGCCCTGTACAGTGCAATCATTTTTCCAAATAAACGCGTAACATCATCGACTTTAACTCGTCTGAAGCTTCTTTTTGTTAGAATTTCACATACATGGTCCACAACATAAAACGAGCACAAAATTTAAACCCTAACAAAAATGAATAAATCCACGATTTTTTTGGTTTAACAGCTGTAATGTTCATCTGTTTAATGAAAGCTTCAATTTTTCAAATCGTTAAATAAAGTAACAATTTGATACTGATGTAAATCACATTAAAAGCTATTGTGACCACGATGATATACCATATTTAATATGTATAAATTGACAAAATTGGCAATAAAACAGGCGTTCGTTTATTCTACGTTAAATGGAAGAGTCTCGTATTGTAAGTAACTGGAAATGTTACTGTCTATTTGTTATTACTCACATAGTGCTTTTAGAACCACTAAATTTACATTATGGTTTGCTCCATAAATCCTTGAAATCGTAAACTCTGAAATCATATCCGTGGTTCGAATATATAAATCACTGAATTCATTAATTTTTTACAGTGGGATTATGTGTTGACTGAAAAGCCTAAAATTCCCCATTTCCTTAATTTTTTAAAAATTACTAACCGCAACATATAATTTATGCTTGTAGAGCGAGTTGAAAGTAGTTGATTTCAGACCTTTGTTAGCCAACAGCTTGAAATCAACCATTTTTAACCATCTCTAGAGGATTTAAAAAAAGCCAACTATTAATGAGACTGAAGTTTGCAACCTTTACGATAAACGAGAACGGAAAATTTTTATTTTTCGAAAACATGCAAGATCTAAAATTTTCTGATGGAAAGTAGCTCTATACAACTCCATAAATGACCCACCGAAATTTCAACCCCTTCACGTACTTGGAACTCACCCTATTTCATCCCTTAAAACTGAAAAATTCACCAAAATTACCCCAATTTGTTGGGTGAAAATTTTATTACTGATAATAAGTTTTTTCAATGCTAAAAGACATCCCAAAAAGTTTCATCCCTCTCGCACATTTGAAACTTACCCCTATGTTATGCCTTGGTGAATTTGAAGTGAGCTCCAAATAAACTGGATGGATAAAACTTCTTCGGGTACTTTTCAAAATTGAGGAGTCTTTTTATCAGCAATAAAATTTCAACCCCATGAATTAGGGAATCTTTGGTAAATTTTTGTAGGTCTAAGGGAAAATATGGGGTGAGTTCCACACGAGCTAGAAGGATAACACTTTTTGGGGCGTTTTTAGCATTCAAAAGAATTATTATTAGCAATAAAATTT
>JAUEJJ010000013.1:6090928-6106985 GCA_032164275.1 Synergus coniferae | reverse complement strand
CTCCTTAATAATGAGACTGAAGTTTGCAACGTTTACGATAAACGAAAAAGTTTTCTTTTTTCTAAAACTTACAAGATCCAAAATTTTCTGGTGGAAAGTAGTTGTATACAACCCAAAAAATGATCCATCAAAGTTTCAACACATTGGAAAGCGATATTATCAGTAATAAAATGTTGACCCAACGAATTAGAATAATTTTGGTGAATTGTTTAGTATTAAGGGATGAAGTAATCTGAGTTTCAAATTCGCGGAGGGGTTGAAACATTGGTGGGTTATTTATTGAGTTATATTTACCAGAAATTCTTGTTACATTTACCTGAAAAAAACTTATTAAAATAACCATAAGACAATCAAGCAAAAAAATGTATAAATTCTTCAATAAAGTGATAAATTAAAAAAATAAAAAATGTCACTTTTTCTGATTTTTAATAGAGAATTACTGTAAGGCTTAGACGTCTCTATAAGCTAGCTGATTACATTTGGACGTAATGCGTGAGTTATAACTCAGGTTTGTAACCGTGAGCGTGAAATCGGGCAGAAATTGCAGGCTGCTGCACTTTTGACCGCAGCCGACTGTCTACCCAGTAGATATTTATTGTCCTATTATCTTGATTGATACTCGCTCGACCGACCAGAGGCTAGTATCTCATGTAAGTACATTTAATGGCATAAGGCCGTTTTGGACTTTTCCCTGCTTCTTCAAGGAAAAGCAGAGGTTACACGACTTTTCCTCCTCTGATCCAGTCTTCGGTCGTTTCACGATAAGTTTCCCTCCTGGGCGGTTCATCTTTATTTTTTGACCACATGGTGCCATTAAATGGTAGCGGTGCCGTTTGGATTCTCTACCGGCAAACTACCTGCTCGTAATTCACGAAAATACTGTCGTAAACACTTACAGAGACTTATTTTCCGCTTAGGCGTAATAATTTCTGATTTTAGCGGCCCGACAAATTTCTTTCCAACATTTATTGCGCTGTTACTATCATATTACGCCGGTGATTTATCACTTTTTTATTATCAGATATTAGATTCTGAGAGAAAATTCCAGTGAATTAGATGCAACGTTTTGATTTTTATATATTATAAATATTTAATTTTGAGCAGTGATACACCTGGATGCTCGGTTGCTCAGGGACAGAGTAAGCGTTGAGCATTAATGGCATGGATGGCACAAAGTTTCGTCTCTCGTTTTCTATTTATTCATTGACCAAAACGTTTACCCGGGGAACCGCTCGCACAAACTTTCCGTTGCCCAGCGTCTTTGCAAGTTACAAAAGTTAGCGAAACACCGTGAAATCCCTTGTGCACACGGACGTTTGTTTCAAATGTGCCCTCACGCAACAAAAACAGTGTATATTCACCAAAAGACACTCACACACATTCACACGTATACAAAAACACATTTGTACACACATACAAATGTATAAGAGCTCGCTTGCTTATAATAGGAGGGGTGCGAATGACGATAGTAGTGGTGGTAGATTCAGAGCGTTCGTAGTCCTGCGGATGTCGGTTGCTCGGCTTTTGCGACTAGTGTTGGTGAATGTTTCCTCATATATACGAAGGAATACTCCGTCGTACCGCACTAACCTATGATATATGATTATGCTACATGCTCTCCGCTCGTATCTTATTATGTATTACCAACGCTGTGTACTCTGTACTTCGCTTTCCTTTTCTCACCTCCTCATGCCATCATTCCTTCTGAATTTCTCTCTCTTTCTCTCATTGTCAGACTCCTAGTGGATGCGTTTGTCCCTTCGGATTGCATCTTGGGAATCTATTTATCACACAAGACTCCGATACGACACTCTCAAGAAAAGTCGTTTCACTCCCAGAGAATAGGAGATGAAGCATAACAGCTTTCGTGTCACTTCCTCTCGCAAATCTAAACTGATATTTACCCTCTGTTCATTCTCTATCGATTCTCACAAGCAATGTTTCAAATTCAAGTCTGTTTTATTGAATACGTCTGGAAAATTGAGAAGCATACTTTATGGTGAGAAAGTTCTACTTTATATCAGGCTTGTCAGAGAATTTTCATTTCTCAAATCCAGTCCTCTTAGATCGAAATGAGATTTGAAATTAATTTGTTTAACTTCAAATAATTTTAAGAAGTGATATGGGTCATTGTCATTCTGCTTTTTCTAATCAGGAAACAATGTTAAATATGCTCTTACTATCACTTTCATGGAAATTTCACACATTGATTTTGTGGAAAATTTTGTATTTCTGTGTGGGATTATTTCTAAAATTTCTCAAATAAATATTGTGTGGCGAATTTATGGCTGGGCTGTGTTGAAGTGTTTAAGGTTTCAAATGAAAGTTTCATGAGAGATGAAAGTTTTAGCAAGGACAGGGTTATTGGTTGGTTAGGTTTATACCATATAGGAACGTGATGGACGCGTCGAAAGGAGAACAGGTCGAGCTGCGCGTTTAGAATGTTTGGCGAGACAAGCAGCCACTTCAAGGAAACATTCCTGGAGAGGTTTAGGTACGTACGTACCTAAGAACCAAGGTACAAGGACCCTGGCCCAAACACGATGTACAAGCTTCTCGCTCAGTCAAGTACACGTGCTTCCCGTCAGGAATGTCAACCCATCCTATCTGCTCGACACCGACTTGTCTGGACTTTAACTATGAGCAAACTGCTCTGCGTTTTCCATTCGCGACTACTGACATTGTTACTCGGAAATTCTGACAATTAAAACAATATTCAAAATAAAGAAGCAATTATTTTCTATTTTTCTCTCACAATTAGTCTAATGGTCAATATTTTGATAAATATTAATTTTTATTGGAAAATTGCAGCATCAGTAGACTGGATACTGTCTGAAAATAAAGGAATTCGTTTTACGAGGAATGACTTTTATTATTTAAGAGACCAAGGTCTCTCTTGTGAGCCAGACAAAATTTCGGCGACAGAACTCTAAGTGGTTCACTTGGGAGTCATAAAAAGCTCGAGAAACCTTTCAAAAGTTCAGAGAGGCTTATTGCAGAAACCCATCCTTCCTATATTCGTGGAATCGTTATCTAAGGTATCATATTTTAAAAATTAAAACTGGCAGTTAGTCTGCATTATAAAGTAGCAATTAATCTTAGCTTTTCAGGTCAATATGTTACCTTTTCTAAAATTTATCGAAAAGATGTAGAGTCGAGCCAGCAATTGTAATGCATGAGATAATTCTCGAAAAGGGCGAACAACTATTATTTATTGACAGTGATTTTAAATTTAGTTTACTCAAAACAACGAATATCTATAACTCATGTTTGGATAAAACATATTATATTAGCATTGGATACAATATATTTTTTTAATAAATTGTAAAAGGGCGAATTTTTAGAGGGTCAGCATGGGCATAAAACTTGATTATGGTGCCGGGAAAAGGCCGGTGGATGAAAGTGGACGCTACAATAATTTACGAGATATTAACGATCGCGCGCAAAAAATTAATAGAATATAACCGGGATTATAATCGTGCGAAATATATGAACGATAAAAGCGATCTTACTGCTGTGCTGTCAGACTAGCACAATTATTTTCCATAAGCCCCATAAAGCAACGGTGCTTCGTCACGAAGTTTATGCTTTTCTTCTGCATCGGCATTCTCCTCGCCTTCCTTGAATAATAATTAATTTCGTCCCGTGGGATGTGGTTGCAATTGTGACCTTGAGTCTAAAATAACGCTTCGAAGAGAATAAATAAGAATAAGTACGAGAATAAATGCTGGAAATCACATGAGTAAATTATAGCTCTCATTTTATCATTTCCAAAGAAATCAGACATTTCTCCATTTGATAAAACCTACATTTTTTAATACTGAAAATGAAATTTAATTACTTATCAAAATATTATAACCGATTCTTTGATCCGGGGCCAAAACTAATATAATTAAATAGCGCCCTTAAGAAAATAGAAATCTGCACAGAAATATTACATCGTCAGCATTAATAAACACTGCAGACAGAATCTACTGCTCATATAAAATAAAATGTGCTTAACGTCTTTGGGAGGCAATATAAGGAAGAACGATAGATGGCGAGAAATTGTACATAGTAGGATAAAGCTTCTTGCACCATCTGGCGGTGGTGCTTATTGCCATGCTTGACATATGTTATTACCCTTGAGGGCACGCACATATGTTCCAATTATATGTGTTCCTAGAACAACGTCTTGAGTAATGGGACCACTGCACACGTTAATACCACATCAGGTACTTGGAACACATCTGAACCAATTCTCTATTGAACTATAAGTCATCAGTTTTTAAATTTTTTATAATTTTTTATTACCATTCGTAATATCAACAAAGAAGATCATTATTCTCAATAACTCGCATATGCACGACAGTACAAAGCAATTTATTTCAAGGTTGTGATTTTCCAAATTCAATTAAAAAGTTTTTCCCTTCCTTTCTCTCAAATCCCTTAATTCCCTTTCTTTCTGTGATCTGATTGCACTAAAGTTGTATGCTGAGTGCTCACGTACAATTTTTCGCAAAGAAGCCGAAGTCGCGTGCCCTGGAGCAAGAAAATCGTAATTGAAATGTCGTTCGTCCAAAAGATGTTTGTCATAGATGCCCATGGCAGAGCAATGCAGAAAGGATAGTGAGAATAGAAGTGAAATTTTCGGCTTCTGAGGGCTTTAAGGCGTTCAGCGACATCCTACGTCCTTCTTGAAACCGAAAGAATGTAATTACAAGGCAAAGATCAAAGAACGCGAAAAACGGATAGACGTACTAGCCTCGTGTGGAATTTAAATATCGACGGGAAGAATTCGTCGTTTGACTCGAAGCCTTCTCTGCCGGACAAGGAAAGTGGTTCCTACAAACTTTCAGTCGAAGCACAGAGGTTTCAGTCTCGTTCACCCGGATTCAAAAAAGAAAGACTGAGCTTATTAAAAAGGAAAACTCCACTATTTAATTGAAAGAGTACCAAAAGGGAAACCAAAGACCAGTGGTGCCATGAAATTATTTAGAAACTTATTTGGAAGGCTGACTAAACGTGGAGTTTTACTACTGCATCACTGTCTGATCACACATTGACCGTTACTACTTCCAAAGTACGTTTATGCTTTCCATTAATATTATAAAATGATACTTTACTGTAAATTACGATTGTAATCTCTTCAGTATATTATATAGAGAATATTGTATAGAGATAGGAGCACCTGTAAATGAGAAACATGGAAGCGGATACCAAGGGCTAACAGGCCAAGTGAAGAGTCAGAGCTGGAGAATTAAATAGACTGAGCCATGTTGGTGGTTGAGAGGGCGGTAGAAAGAGCCCGGGAAAGAGGTCTCAGTCTGTCCCTAGGGGGCTGCTTTGACATCCTACAGTAAGTACCTTATGCACATTCACCGACTCGCCTGTGAGTGTGCACCCTACACATTTTTCCTATTCCTAACGTACGAATACACATATGTATCTATCGTTACTTTAAGCGCAAGGATAAATGTGTCCATACATGTGTGCATCTTGACTGATACACTAAGTGATATTCTTCTTCACATACATAAGGTGCTGACCCACTTATGTGATAACTGTCATTTCCCAAGATTTTCATCATCTTTACGCCACAGAAAAAATTAATGTTAAAATCCCCATTGATTTTTCATTAAAAATTCGCGGCAACAGTAATTAACTTTACCAGTTAAACTTTAGTCGAACTGTGGAGAAGATAAAGAGGAGAAAAAATTTTTAGACAAAAAGAGAATAAAAATTGTCAGATTTTCGAATACTGCGAAGTGTGTTTTAAAAGGGAAATAAACAGAGGAAGATTAAAAACAGTAAAGGTAAAAATGCCATGAGGAAAGGAAAACAAATGATGATGAATTTGGTGTGTAAAAACACAGCAATTTTTCTTGAAAGCAAGTAGGTACATATTTTTGTTTCGGCACTTATCGTTTTAGCAATTCAGTAGATTCGTTGTGTTACGAACACAAAGTGGCAAGAGAGCGCAACGTCAGGAGCCACAAGGCATCCTACATAGGAAAAATTTCCATGGTAAAGTCCACAGGGCATCTGAAAGAGAATGGAAGGATGGATGGTTAGGTCGGAGTTGAGCAAAGCTCTGGTGGTGGATGAGCAGGAGGTAAAGCACAGGGAAGCATCTGGGCTGACTCGCATGAAACTTTAAACCGATGTTTTACGATGGCTTTTTGTTTCGCGTGTTTTATTGAGCAGCGAGAGGATATTCACGTCAATCTTGTGATTCACCAAAAGGCAGATTCTTTCGTATACTGGATCACCTAAATTTTCCCGACTTCCCTTTTTCTGTCCTTGCATTTATATTTACCTTTCGTTACGACTTTGTCTCTGCCGCGTATTTTTCATCAAAGTTTCAGGTTGACGTCGTGGAACGTCAACGACTAGAGATAACGGCCACGAAAACTTCAAGAGAGATTCACTACGACGAAAAGGCACTAAAGCTGCCCGCTTCTCGAATCTGTTAACGAAAGTATTAGTCGTACGTCTGAGCCAATTTGTGATTTATGAGACACTCAGGTCATGGAACCTTGTTAGTCTCCGTATCCTTCTAGACATGTTATGAAAGCTTCGTCGACTGTTCATATTTACATCTATAGATATATGTATTTAATACTCTATATTCAAGAGGCATAAAGCATCCCACTTTAGAGCCATGTTTTCCCATGTTTGGAGAAATAATTTTGTTTTAGGATAAAGATGGAGTCTAAGTGCATACTATTATCTAAGGAAAGTGATAGCAAGTGACCCTTAGAGAAGCTAATAAATAATTTGGAAGATGCTTTTACTTCTGATCATTCTGATGAACTACATCTTTATTTTTTAACTTGGGATATGATAAATATGTTTACAATACACCCATTATTACTTAAAAATTTCTCTCCGTACACTATTTATTAAATTTTAGGTATATTTCGAATTATTCAGTAGTACAGGTCAATTTACGATCAGTCAGTGTAAATACAGTATTAACGGGTCATATTTAATGAAAAGAGCGGATTTCAATAGTAAAGCTCAATGTATGGTCAATGAGTGAAGATTTAGTAGTAAAGGTTTATGTTTAGTCAGTCAAAAATCATGAAACAGCTGCGATGTTATCTTTTTATCGCATAGAATTATTGATGGAAGGAAAGCGAGAGGAGTTTAGTAGTCCAGGTAAACGTATGTTTATACAGTGTAGATTCAGTAGTGAAGGTCCACTTTTAGTCAGCCAAACACCATTAAACAGTGGCGATGGTGTCTTTTTATCGTGTAGTTTAATTAAATTGGGAGGTTGTCAGCAATATATAAGTAAATGTATGATCAGCCAGTTACGATTAAGTAGTAAGGGTTTGGATATAGTCAGCCAAAAATCCTGAAGCGGCAGTTTTTATAATGTAGAGAGATTAATATGTAAAATTGAATTCAAGCGTAAAGGAGAAATAACACACATAAAAATAAAAAGGAAAGGCACTATGCATGTAAAAGGTGAATCTAATGGCGTGTAGATTCGCAAATGAGAACCAGGTAGTTGAGAGAAGACAGAATCTTTGTTCTGGAAACAAAAGAAGTCTATCTTAGATCCCCCGAGTCCCTCCGTAACTAAAAGAAGAAGGCGAAGGTGGATGATATCGTCCCATAAGGCAAGATCAGCTTCCCCTGAATTTGACCTCGGAGAAAAAGCGTTCCCTTTTCCTCCACCACCCTTAATGCTCCTCTTTGAAAGGCAGAATTAAATGATAAAAATACACCAGTTAACCCGTATCGCTCTCACTCGTACTCTTTTTTCAGTCGCTTCCGTCACTTTACGATGTTTTAACATAGCTCCTCAATCTCGTGTCTTTATTTTAATATGTCTTTTTCACTTCTTCCAATTCCACTTTTGTATGCCCTTGAATTTCTCTCGGAAGATAGTATCATTGGTACTTAGCTTTCTAAGATACTAGCTTTTGTCACAAAACCAGAAGGTGCGCAAGAGGAAAGAAAGGAAAATGTTTCCCTAAGGGCTGTCTACTTCCCTGCTTTCGTTATATTTATTTTTTTTTTCCTTTCTTTTCTCCCTCTGGTAATTAGGGAGGTGGTCGCTTGTCGATTATGATCAAAAGAACCCGCTATTGTTATTTTTAACCCATTTTTCTATATAAGCAAAGATCAAAATGTCATCATAAATCGTATCATATTGCAATATGTAAATCTAGCCTAAAATAGTGTATTCATCATGATGTATTTTCCATGCTGATAAATTATATTTCACAGTTTATGAATCCCATGTAAAGTTGCATCAATATTTCATAGTTTCATATGAAATTCGAATACTCTTGCTTTGAAGTTTACAATGTGCTGTTGAAAAATCTAGTTTTATGAGTCGTCAACTGTTATTAGTATTATTTATTGATCAAAGCACGATCGCGAAAGCGCGGATTATCTTCGTGCAGTCTGTATATCGAGCATCGTGAAATATCGCTTCTCATCAATTTTGATGGTTTAGTGTTTCAATTTAAGTAGAAAGAACGACATTTCGTTTTAAAGATCCATTTTTATACAATTCTTTCCCTTCTTTTCTGTGTCAATTTTAATTAAACTGAGCTATAATTTATCTAAGAGAACATATATAAAGTTACGTTTCATTTAAATTAAATATTGGGAATACTGAATATAAATCTCTATGCACTCAAACCTGCTAAACTGGGGTTTGTTATTCTGGGGTTTGAGTAATTTTTTAAACTTGACTGACGTGCGCGAACTGATGATGGAATATTGAGAATAATTAGTAGAAAATATATTTATCTAACAAATGATGATAAATAATATTTGACGAAGAGAAAATTAATTTACAAAAATTTGAAAAGAATATTGAAATTTTTATTCTGGGATAAGAAAAATGTAAGTAGAATGTCAGGTGCTGACGCGTCGAAAGTGACGTGTTAATGATCATGTTACCAGCAACGATTCACGGTTTATTCTCAATGGTGTCGTATAGTTGTGCTCGATATAATTTTACTACGTGCCTGGTTACGTTAAATGCATGTGGAATTTTCATTGAAAAAATCGCTCGTAAAATTATATGACTGTACAACAATGTATTTACAAACTCTCGTAAACAATTTTAACATAAAAACGATGTTATATTTTCAAGTTTTATGTTAAGATGTAAATAAAGCCTGCATTTTATATCATACATTTCTTATTTTCAGTTGACAAGTTTTTCTCTATAAACGAATAACCAATACCGAAAAATGTGTTCCAAATTTCCAAATTTCATTTCAATCGCAATAAAAAATTTCTAGATTAGACTACAAATTGAAAAAGTTGGTGAAAACATATTTGAAAATTTTGATTTAAATCTGTGGACGAAATCGTATTGTGAATAAAAACCGAGAAGAAACCCCATCAAATTCGATTATTATTTTGTACTGAAATAACAGAAGAAATTGGTAATAAGAAAAATAAAAATGGACTCAGAAATGTATTTAAAATAAAGCGAAATTTCTGGATATAAATTGTGCATGGTGGACGATAGAGCAAGAGGACAGAATTATGAGTATCACATGCATTATTACTAACGTATCCAAGGCGTAGGTATCGACCCTTCCTACGTGAGGATTTAAACGGAAAATTCTGATACCAGCTTTTCCCTCTGATGTCTGCTTCGTTTGAAACTCGATCAAAATTTCTGTGAACTAGTTTACTTCTTCGAAAACGGCTGTCAGTCGAAGTCTAGACAGTAATGCAGAATAAGCATTTTAAAATAACTGCAGCTTGATTATACTTTTATTATCCAAATATGATCCTAATTGTCTCATTCTCATGCTCATTTTTTATACATCATCTTTTTTTACCATTAAATGAGTTTTATAATCGGATTGTTGAGAACAGAGGGTAAATGGATCTTAATTATGAATTCCCAATACCAAATAAATTCAATTTTTACTGCCCGAAAGTCAATCGGGCAATACTAATTCTAGTTCCCCGAAGGAGGTCCCTGGAGAACGCATGCAGGCCGTTCAGCACGCGGCCGTGCACTGCAAGTCGTGCTTATTGTTGGACGTGCCAAAACATGCGGAGGTTTCGTGGATACTGTAACAGCCGCTTTTTCTGGGCTACAGGATTGGTCCACCTTGGAGGCTGCGCGGCTAGAAGAGTATGATATTGGTCGACTGGGCAGAAGACAAACGAAGCCTGGGGTTCTGCGATTGGCGAGAGGCGGAGCCAACTAAAGCACCCGCGAAACCTCTCTCCTCACCCCCGATTCGTGCCGACTCCTCTTCTTCCACCCCCGACCGCACCACCCCCTTGAAACCCCCTTTAGTCTATCGCAAGCTTTCGTGAAGCGGAACCCCTCATCATTTAGGTCATAATCCCGTTTCGGAATTTTCTCAAGATTTTCTTCCTGCCCCGCTCAATATTTCTTCCCGATATTCAAAGCAATTCTTGGTACCGGATGGACTTCCGTCCCTGAGAGCTTGCGTTCAACCAAAGGTCTGATAATCAAATTTTGGATAATAATTAATTATGATACTAGAATGGGGCAAGTTTTACTAAATATACCTGCGTTCTTATTTGACTTGCCTGCTCGAATTAAGAGGGGAGGTTTCACATCTCGCGATGTAAATGAGTTTATGATTAAATAATGTAATTAATTAAAACCATTAAAGTTTTGGTTCGTGAATAAATCCCGTAACCACAAAAAAATTATAAGTACATAGAATAAAAATGGCTATATAATAAAAAGGTATGAAAGAGTTTCCGTTGCAATTGTTTGCAGGAAAATGCTGTGCTCAAGTGCATCAACATTCAATTTGTGGTGGATTGTTTCCCGTTAACTTTTTTTATCTGATCGCTGTTCTTCTATTTACGAGCTTTGCCGGATGCGTAGAAACCAACACACTTGATCGGTTCTCGTTGTAATAACCGTTCCAGGGTTTTCAGATATCTACAAACGTCCGGACCAGCCATACTGGAAAATGATCTTAGAGGTTGACTCAAACCAGCCAAGTTTTTAATAAATATATTATCAGCGCCGTACACCGCAAAACAAGCTCTTCTCATGCTTCTCCCCCGGGCGAGATTGTAACCGGTTTGAGCTAAGGAGGAGAGGAAAAGAGATACTTAGAGTTAATCAAACGTACCCTCACATATCCATAAGTACCCTTATAAAATACAGAGTTTACTTTTTTTTTGTTAAGCTTGAATTTTCATCTCTAGTATGCAAATAGTTATAAATTGACAGTAGGTCGCTTAGAATAATGAAGTTTCATTTGTTGACCAATCATTCGCTCTATCCAATAGAGATAAAACCGCATACAATAATGTTGTGCCTCTTTTTTTTTACTAGAACGTAATTTTGATTCACCGCTTACTCGTGCGCAACTCAACACAGGTCGCCCGCTACGTGACCTCTGAATTTTTACACCAGCACGTACCCAAGTTTCGCGGTCTCCCTCGGTTGCTTGAGTATGTAGAGCGGCAGCCAGAATCGAGATTCACAAAGTTTGCCGTTAATTATTAATTATCAGGTATCAGCCAAGATAGTACGCTACGTCTAATCCTCGGTAAGGAGATTTAACGGCTCCTCTGTTGCGGAATATCTCTTTGCTCTTGTTCTGCAGATAGAAAACTTTGATCGTTCCAGACTGGTCAAGTTTTAATGAGGTTAAAAGTAAAATTAAATTTTCGTGATTCATGCAAAAGACAGCTCAAATCAGGAATATTAATGCAAGATTCAATCGTTCTGTAGAGAACAATAAACACAATGAAAATATATTCAAAGTTGTTTTTCAACCTTCTGATCACATTGTATTTAGCTGACAAACGACAATTATTCGGATTAGAAGTTAGGGTTGATTTTTAATGGGTATCGGATTGATTCGAATTGAAAACTTCCTTTGCATCAGATCGGAATGAAACTGTTTGGTTTGGATACACATTTCGGAATGATTCGGATTAGTTCGGAATGAATTCCTAGTCCGAAACTTTCTTCAGGGGGTTTACTCAAAAAAGGAATGTTCTTTATTATAATATGCAGAGCCATGTAAATTGGTACATAAATATTCAGCTTTGGTATTATAAAGTACATTATTCTGTTGATTCACTTCCTTGAATATGTGATTTTTTTACAATGACTGCGGAATTTAGTATATAAAAAAAAGAATATTTTTTAATGGAAAGTGTTCGAGACGGGTGCCTTTGAGCTTATTTTGGTATTAAAAAAAAACCAACTACTATAGTAGTTAACCGTCGAGCAGTCTAAAGCAGCAGCTGCAGTTACCCCCTCAGCTTTAAGTGTTATTCAGGACTCAAGCTAGTTTAACTATATACCCATCCCGTGGTGTACGATTTCATACAAACCTAATTAGGGGAAGGTTAGTTAAGCACTTCACCCCAGGAACCCACATAAGATCCACTTCGAATATACGGCGTTAATACTCACATCCTACTTAACCACGTGGGATGCTGCGTTGCCAAATATGTGTCCAGTTCTAATTCTAACTTCCTCAACAATTAACACCGAAAGATGTTTTGTCAAATGATAGAGAAGGATTTAGAATTCAATAACTCTGCCTATTCACGAATATAGAATTAAAAATCACATATGCCTTTTCGGTATCAACCAGTTTCCAGAAATAATTTCCAAAATTTTCACTAATTGAGGATTATTTTCTAGTTTTCGATGTAAAGAATAGCCGAAACAAATTTGGACCAATTTTGAAAACGATTTTTATTTTTTTTATACTAGTATTGTCTCTGTGAGGCCCTTTGTATTTTGCAACCAAAGTAATTTAAAATTCATCTTAGGTCAAGTAACGAAGTAGAGCATCTAGAAAATGAATTATATGAGTTGCAAACATTACTTTTTAATAAATAATTCAAAAGCCAAATTCCCCACTGATAAGTTGATACATAAGTTTCAAGTTGATGTCATACTTCTCCAGAGAGTGGAACTGCAACTTCAGGTATCATATCTTGAATTTAAATTTAGAAGTGTTTCAAATAAGTATCATTTTCTCTGGTCACACCTTTACCCATTTCTATTAATCTTCAGATTTAAACATGTATTCCATATTTTATGCTCTCTTCACTCCCGAATTAATTTTACTACGAATTCTAAAATGTTAAAAATTTCCACAATGAGAAATAATTGTCTCTCTACGCAAATGAATTGAAATAGAATCTGCTTTATCATCAGGTATAAAAATATCAGAGCTCTCTAATTTCACTTTGAAATTATATCGTCTTTGAAAATATATACTCGAAATCTTTTTAAATCAATATCCTCGTACTATTTTATATTACAACGAGAGCCTATATAAAAGGATGGTTCTCACACATTTTAATTATCAGACACGTGATATTTTTACGACTTTTAGACATCCATTATTACACATTTCTCGGACACATCATTATATCACGTCCCGCGACGCCTGCATTTATTAATAAATCTATAAGTGAAGTGTATGATTGAGTTTCGCTAGGCAAGAAGATGAAACCAGGCGACAAGCAAAAAACGATAGTTATGAGAACTCGATGTCCCTATCTCCCCTCTTAAAATTATATCTTTGATATCTCTGCTGCAATTACATTAATATTTCTAAAAACAAACCACAAAACTTTCAGTTCATAATCTGCTATATCTTCCCTATACTTCCCGTGTAAAACACAACAAAAAATGATAATTGTGTTAGTCGAAGACTTTAAATGACTCATTAACAGTATTTAATATTTTTTCGAAAAGTTTTTGGAAGAAACTGAATTTTACTTTGAAAATAATTCAGCTTCTCTTCTCCAGTTTCATATTTTGCACACTTAAGTCGAATTGGAACAAGGAGTGTTTTTCTTTGACGAAGGTGTGATCTACTCTATATAAATAAATAAATAGTTAATTTAGCCAGGACTTTTCAATGGAACCTGAATATTTGGAAGCTGAATATTGGATGAAAATTTGCAACACGCGCAGATCCAGCAGGATCGGTAATCCATTTCAAGTCTGACATGCCACGGGCTTTGCTTTGCTTTCTGCCAAAGCCGGGGGCTAACGCTACTTTCATCCCTGTCCACGAGGGAGACTAATAACGAGAGTGGCCTCAGCGCATGTCACGTTCGTAAATACCCTTGACACTCACGGTAAATAACACATTAAAAAACTCTACCTTTCTTCCTAAATGTAAGAAGTAATATGCGTTTTAACGACCATTTTATGCAAATGTGACAAAGTTATAGCAGTAAAAAAAATAGTATAAGTGTCGAAAAAAATTCTAAAATACACAATGATTGGCCATGACGACATATTGATTAGCATCGATAAAATATCCCCAAAACTCAAATTTCTTAAAATTATGAGACTGAAGTTTTCAACGTTTACAATAAACGAAAAATTTGTCCTTCTTCTAAAACTTACAAGATACAAAATTTTCCGGTGGAAAGTAGTGGTATACAACCCAAAAAATGATCCACCAAAGTTTCAACTCCATCGCGAATTTAAAACTCACCCTACTTTATCCCTTAAAATTAAAAATTCACCAAATTTACCCTAATTCGTGGATCAAAATTTTATTGCTAATAATAATTCTTTTGAATGCTAAAAAACACCCCAAAAAGTTTTATCATCCTAGCTCATTTGGAACTCACCTCATATCATCCCTTAGACCTATAAAAATTTATCAAATATTCCCTAATTCATGGGGTTGAAATTTTATTGCTGATAAAAAGACTCCTCAATTTTGAAAATTATCCAAAGAGGTTTCACCCATCCGGCTTATTTGGAACCTACCTCACATTCACCAAAAATTGTTTTAAGCAATATCATAGGGGTGTGTTCCAAATGAACGTCAGGGATGAAACTTTTTGGGATGTCTTTTAGCATTGAAAAGAGATATTATCAGTAATAAAATTTTGACCCAACGAATTAGAGTAATTTTAGTGAATTGTTTAGTGTTAAAGGATGAATTAATCTGAGTTTCAAATTCGCGGGGGGGTTTAAACTTCAGTGGGTTATTTATTGAGTTGTATAGAACTACTTTCCCCCAGAAAATTATGGCTCTTGCATGTTTTCGAAAAATAAAAATTTTCCGTTTTCGTTTATCGTAAAGGTTGCGAACTTCAGTCTCTATTAAAAAAAAAAGCTCTATTACGAAAATAAATCATAGGAATCAATTTCCATAGCAATAAAGCTCTCAGCTATGAAATATCTAATGTGAGGCAGAAATTTAAAATAAAAATGATGAAGAGTTCCTCTGACAAGAAATAATACATTCAGAGTACTCGGACTAAAAAAGCTTTTGTTTCGTGACTGAAATTCTTACGCAATCCGTCAAGTTTTTTTCTCAGGTACAGCGAGCCTGAAAATACTGATTGTTTCCGAAAGAGTGGAAATTAGCAGGAGGAATGTAATTGAAAAGAATGGAGTAGAGCACGTCTACACGCGCATCGTACAGGAGAGTACAGCTTATGAATTATTTATCAAGGACCATAATGGCCCGCGTTTTTAGTACAGCGGTGTTATTACGGAGGCATTCGTCGGCCCGTGACACTAACCGGAAGGCGAATATTGTAGCGGGTCGTGTGACGTCCCGTACTTATGGATTTTACGAATGCAGATTCAGATATGCACCGACCGTATTTCTAATCCGACTAACTGCACGGATAACGAGCCGCGTGTTTATGCTATTGCGTTGGCAAAGGAATCAGCACGAACAACCTCAACGTGTCAAAGGAAGGTAATATGCCCTGTCATATACTTAAGAGCCTTCCTTTAGCGTATACACTATTTTATAAAATATAGTCTGTACATTATTCGAACAAGAGATGAAAATTTAATGTGGTAGTAATTACGACTTTGTCGCCTGGGTACTTATCACATAGTGCAAATCTCAAACCTTGTACTGTAATGTAGAGTGAGATTTCATTAGTCATTTGAGCGAAACAAACTCTTGAAAGTAACAAAAGAAGTTCTTAGATTACTTGATGAGGTTTCGTGTGCATATGAATCTGAAGTTTCAAACGTTTACGTAAATGATAAATCATTTTTGTGTAAAAAGCACGAGACCTAAAATTTGATTGCGCTAAATGGTTCCATTCGATGTGAAAAGAAACA
>JAUEJJ010000013.1:6025060-6047584 GCA_032164275.1 Synergus coniferae | reverse complement strand
AATCAGCTTTATAATGTATTCATTAATTTGGGAGATTCTCATTATTTGAACAGTTTTCATGCTTTCATCTATAATTTTATTGTTTAATGTTACACAGAATAATTCACTGTTATATATAAGTGCATTATGCTTTTATAGGAGAATAGAACATTTTACGTAATTGAATATAGATGTATTAAAATCAAAAATTTTTAATACAAATCATATAAAATTCAATCATGAAAACATCAAATATCTGATAATTACAAATGTATGCAAAAGGGAGCAAGGCTTTTATCCATATCGTTATTTCTATGTTCAGATAATTATTATGAGCTTTACACTAAATGATCGTATTTGACATCACGAAAATTGCAACAGGGAAAACCACTTTAATTATTATTAAACAAAAGTAATTTTGATTATTTATTACCCAGTTATCCTGCCTTTCAGAGTAATACAGCGCATATAGATTTAAAAGCACCTAAATAAGTTGTAATTGATTAAAATTTTATTAGTAATAAAATTTAATTTAACTGCATTTCCATTACGTCCATAAAATTGTGTACCAAGCTGCACTCTTATATAACTGCCGTGAAAAATAACCCGAACATCATTATGTAATATGACTCAGTTGTTACTTCAATTTCAATAAAATTACATGCAGTGTGCTGCAGAATATATTTTCATTATCGTAAAAGAATGTATAATTTCTATTCCTCGAATATTTTGTTTTCTGGTAATATGTAGCTCTACTATTTTGTGCACATACTTTAATACGTATTTATATCACATATAATTTCATTTTAAACCAGTTCTGAAAAATCATATCCGCAATCTTTATAACGTCCCAAAAGCATTTTAGTTTTGCAAGTAAAATATGCAACAAAAATTATGATTTCATATCACCATAACTCACAGCAACTTCCAGTCTCAGCCAAACACTTTTCAATGTAACTAATAATTACCCTTAGAATTTAGTGCCCCAGTATAAAGTTTCGCAATAATAATTATAAAATTACTCAATCGAGAAACGAATTTATTCGAGACGCAGATTAATTAGGACGATACGTAAATGTAAGTACTGTTGCGTGAGGTGTTGACTTGAAATTTAAAAGGGTTTCTCTTTACACGAAAGTACCTACAGTGCCGGCACAATTGAAGAGAGTGTATATGGTGCATATTATGCACGTGCCAGTTAGCATAGAGAAAAATATACAAGTACGTGACTAGGGGCGATCTGAGGCGTTGCTATTATAAGAGAAGGCGGTACGATTCTCGAATATAAAAGAAGAAATGTAGAAAAGGTTTGGTGTGGCGATGAAGAACTGAAGTGAGAAGAAATGTGGTATGTAAAGAAAGTCAAACTGAGAGAAAAGGCCAAGAGAATGGCAACACGATCGTTGCATTACTTTATACAAATAATGTTCGCCAACATAATTTGCGAAATTCCCGTTATTTTACATTTTAAACTAGAAAATAAAACGGCCGCGTACTGCCCGGCTTATCTGTCCAGCGCGATCGTGATTCTATCTCGGCTAGTCACGCTTACCAACCTAGTGCAAGCCGAGCACGACCGCCCTGAAATTACAAGAGTGACGTATATGTATATGTACGTGCCGCGGGGAAATTATTTTTTGTTCTCTCTCACTCGATCTCATTCAACATTCTTTTTAAACCCTCCCCCTTTCATATCCAATATGTTTTTCATATCCACTGTTTCAGCGCCCTTTTTGCTGCAGGAACCACCGCGCGAAAATACGAATTTTAAAACAGGGCGGTTTACCTTACCGACAATGGGGAAAATAATGTCCAGGTTTTAGGTCGGAAAAAGAGAATTGTGGCGCCATCGGACGACGAGTGCTTGAATTAGGAAATGCGTTCAAGCGAGGGAGGATTTAAGGGGAGGTTGCAAACGACAAAGGGTGGGAAGTCACCCCCTGAGTGGGGGTTGAATGTACAAGCCTGTTTCACAACAGGAAAAAAACTATTCGCAATGAAGGGTTGTTTTCAGTAACTGTCAGATAGATTCGTCAACAGAGTTAGTTTTAGGTTTTATTACTTTTTAAGACAGACGAATGGAAGAATAATTTAATAATTTACTTATCAAAAGAATTATAAATTGGCATCTTCTTTATTTTTGTAAATTATATTTCTAACTTGATGTAGATGTAAGATCTTAGTTTATTACCATAAAAATATAAGATTCTAATGTATTATAAAAATTATTTTCGCGAATAATTTTTCTCATTTATAGATGTAAATAATTTTGTCTTCTCTCTCGAATGAAATGAATTTTGCTCGGTGTGCTTCTGGCTTGTCCTCCCTCTTCCCACCAAAAGCACACGAAACAGAGGGGAAATTGTTGGAGGGGATGAATCGATACAGCAACGATACAACGAGCGATGTCTCGAAACTCGAAAGTAGAGTGCATGCGCATCTTCCGTGCCATAAAGCGCTGTACTTAGTTTTCGATACAGCGTGACATTTATCGTGATTAGGAAAGGGCGTTGATTACCACTTGCGAAGTCACGCATGATTTAATTGCAATTTCCTTAACTTTTCGTAAGAAAACTATAATTGAGAATAATTGAGCAAATGAGCACTGATCTTAGATGGAATCTCCTAGACCTGGAGTAACACTAATCATTCTCTGATAATATGCAGAACATACAAACTTTTTAAACTAATTATCAACTCTTAGGGAACTTTTGATTAATGCTCAAATAAATTATAGACTTAAGAAGTTAATCAATTCTATGATATTAAAGCTTAAAAGGAGAATAAACAAAATTTTATATCAATTTCGTTATTTAAAATTGTACACATTTTAACATAATGTAATAACAAACAAGTTTTATATCAAACTGTAAAAAATTAGCCAACATCATTAATTACAATAATTGAGCGTCCATGGCATCGATAATCAATTATTTATGTTAAACCTTTTACGTTAATCTCATCTCCGTTCATCCTTTAATAGTTTTTTAATTCGCTGAAAATTCTGTATGATGGAGAAAATTACCTGTGAATAACAAATTCCTCTCCGTTAATCAAAGCTTATAGCAATTTATAATTAAATGCTGCGATGTTGGCTTTGTGCGAGGATAAAGTGGTCTGACATACACATGCATCGGGATCTAATGAACATACAAAATTTGTATGTAACGTGTAACGTGAACGTAAATAACATTGGTGGTCAAGGGATTTTGGAATCTAAGTTGACCCAGAAAAAATTCTAATGGACGTATTATACAGTACATGGTTTTATGTACCGAGATATCTAAAATTAAATGTGCTTGTAAAAAAAAGTTGTGCGATTCAGATCTTGATTTTTTATTATTTTACATATTACGAAATTTCTGACTTAAATTGTTGCCAATTTAACTTATTTCACACGGTTTACTTCATAAACATAGTTTTTTTTAAAGGTATGTTCGTTTTTCTTTCCAACGTCCTTCAGTGAAATTTAACACAACATTAACGAGTTTTTACAAAAAATTATTGTAATTATAACTGAGGTGATTATTTGCATCCGGTGGATGCAATTTAATGAGTTTATTCTCACTAGTTCAGATGCAAAGTGCAACTAATATGTCTGACCTAAAAAGGCATTACCACTTATATTACGACTTGAAATTTTTTTTGGTACACTCACAGTAAATCCTAGTTCATTAATTTCATATCGAAATGGAATCCGAATGACATTTGATATTTATTTCAGATTTTATTCTTTGATCAGACAATGGGGATGAAAATGATCCGAATTTAGAGATAAATTATCTATTACCGGAACTACGAACTTTGGAGTGGAAACAATCCGAACAATTTATTTGATTCGCAAAAGTCGATGATTTTAATCTCAATTTTATAATCGAAATGATCTACAACGATTTAATACCCTGCATTTACTGTGACTATAAAAAACTAATGTATAAATTCATGTCTGACTAAACACAGGTTTTTCTACTAGTAATTATTTTTCTACTGGAAATTCTCGGTCCACGAATAAACCTGGCATAATTTTTAGTTTGCAATCTTTCTCATGTCTGACTAGAACGATATTTTCTACTGATGATTTGAATCCGATTTGAAATGCCTAAGCTAAAGCGAAGCGATTATCACAGTTATTTCAATTATTACAGGCATGCAATGATATTATGCGTCAGGTATTAATTATAACATTATTATCATAGTAGTCATCCCTGGATGGAATATCGGTGTCGCGTGTATAGTATCATTATGGGAAGAGGGGGTTTGTGGGAGAGGTGCGATCGCGAGTGTCCACCGAAACGAGGGGTTTGGCTATCGATAACGCGTGGACACTGCTTAAGCGCCAGTGGAGGTTTATTTAAACTCATATTTGCCGGTAGAGTAAATGTGCTTAAATCGTAAACACCGCTAATCCGGGGGAATCCTGTGAGCATACACAGCGCGCGTAATCCATGTGTAACGCATGACCAGAGGCGAAGTCGAGTTTCTACGCTATGTTGGGGTGGATGCACACGCTCACGCGAATCTTCATCCTAGCGTAAACGCTATTGCGTGACTTGCCTGTAAATCCGCAACAAAAGCGACTAATCGCAAGCAGGTAAATTTTGCATCATATACACTTGACCAAAAACCCCTAAAATTATCAGTTCACCCTAGCACTCTTCGTCAGTTGTTTAAGTTCTGATAATTTCGGCGATAAGTCTCTCAGACATCAACATTAAGCTTTCAGAGAATTTTAGTTATTTGAAAGAAAAATTATATAACATGCTAAATCCCAAGATGTCAAATTTTGAACAAAAAGTGGATCAAAGCGTTGCACAATAGAAAAATATGTGAAAAATTACAACTACATTACATATTTGTACGGAGATATCAACTGTTTCTCCATTGCGCAATGTTTTCATCCATCTAATTAGTAAATTAGTTATTACTGAAGTTTTTTTGTGATTAAAATAGATGTTTTATGTAATTTAAAATATAAAATGTACTGGGTTTTATATATAAAAGTTAGGAAAACTAATGCAACTGAAGCGAAATAGGTGAACAGATAATTCTAAATGATACCCTATCTACGTGTGCAACGGACCGATTCACCAACGTACATTGCTCGTCTAATTGCTGAAATGTCGATGAACCATCGCACCGCGACGACCGGCGACAATTTATTGCTGATCGAGCGATAAACGGCACGCGTTTACTGATAATATATTTTACTTGTAAAATATAGCGGCAATATCCAACGATATTTGAAACGCTATAATGCGCTGCTGATCGAGCAGGAGCGATTATTATTATTTTTAGTTTTGTTGTTACTCCGGATGTTCGTACGGTTTCGTGCTGCAGAAAGAAGAATCGGAGATAATTGATCGAAATGAGAAAAAGTGTGGAGATAGAAAATATCATGGGGGATGAAGCATGGCCGCTAAATCAAATAAATTGTAAGCATGTTATTCTTTCACGATTTGAGCGGATATAATCTTTGCGATTGCCAACATTCCGCGATGAGGAGGATACGCCGATCGTGCTTATATTTTCTGTCGATAGCCCAAAGCGGGGCCAAATATCGTGCCGGATATTGTCAGTTTCATTTATTATTTCCACGATCTAAACATTATCGCATATCACGCTATCGGATATTACGGCTATCCGCTTAGCGACCTATCGAAAGAAGGCGTTTTGCGTTCAACGTGGTATTATTAGCTGATGTCATGGTTCTCCAATTACAATTTTTATTTCTGCATATATTTAATTTATGTTGCAAAGAAAACGAATAAAATCAATCATTGCTGAGATTTTTTTCGCTTCGGCACATTTCCTTTATCTTCAACTCACGAAATCTAAATTTTTAAAAAGTTATTTAAGGTCTGGCGATTTTTAATTAAAATATCTTGCTATGTGTCAGAAAATTTAAAGTACAGAAAGTTATAAACTAATATCCGATAGAATCATTATTATAAAGCCGCCTGTCTGACTAAAATTACACTTAATAATTTTTACGGCTGGCTAAACACGGGGTTTTTTACTTGTAATTTTTTTTCTTTAAGGAATTTTTTGGCTAAACAACAAAGCTGACATTGTCCACAGTTTGCAGTTCCCATGTATGACTAAAATTGCATTTTCTACTGAAAACTGATTTACATGACAAACTACTCGTTTAATCGAATTTCTAAACATTCTACATAATTTAGAAAAGCATTAAAGGTGCTCGGAGAACTCTAGCATCTATTTAATTTTGTGAAAAAATTAAAAAAAAAAGATTTTTTGGCAAAACATGGATAACTACGCTTCCATAAATCAATAAACATGTCAATTAAACCTACATGAATATTTACTCTACACATGAAATTGTAATAATTTACAAATACCATATCTCATCAATTAAGGATGTCATATATGAACAGCGCACCTCCATAAATTATTCAAATTGAATCTGAGTGATGTAACATCACGTAACATTCTAACAGCCTAAATTTCTCACAAGCAAACACATATCCAAGTGTTCTTATCTGATTTTGATAAAACTTATTTGTAGGGCACCAAAAACTAAGCGAAACGTACTTTTTTTATTGGTCGAAAAAAATTTCTAAAGGGTAAAAACATTCCCTAAAGTTCAGCTTTAAAATGTGACAAAGGATGCGGTAAAACCAATTCTTTATGAGGCTGAAGTTCGCAAGGTTTACGATAAACGAAAATGGAAAATTTTTATCTTTCGAAAACATGCAAGATCCAAAATTTTCTGGTGGAAAGTAGTTCTATACAACTCAATAAATGACCCAGCGAAGTTTGAACCCCTCCACGCATTTGGAACTCACCCTATTTCACCTCTTAAAACTGAAAAATTCACCAAAATTATCCTAATTCGTTGGGTCAAAATTTTATTACTGATAAGTCTTTTCAATGCCAAAAGACATCTCAAAAAGTTTCATCTCTCCCGCTCATTTAGAACTTACCCCTATGTTATTCCTTAAACCAAACAGTTTTTGATGAATATGAGGTAAATTCCAAATGAGCTGGATGGATGAAACTTCTTTGGGTACTTTTTAAAATTGAGAAATCTTATTATCAGCAATACAATTTTGACCCCACGAATTAGAGAGTTTTTGGTAAGTTTTTGTAGGTCTAAGGGATGATATGGGGTGAGTTTCAAACGAGCTTGGGGAATAAAACTTTTAGGGGCGTTTTATAGCATTCAAAACAATTATTATTAGGAATCAAATTTTGACCCAATGAATTAGGGTCATTTTGGTGAATTTTTAATTTTAAGGGATGAATTAGGTTGAGTTCCAAATTCACAATGGGGTAGAAACTTTGGTGGATCATTATTTGGGTTGTATACAACTACTTTTCAGCAGAAAATTTTGGATCTTGTAAGTTTTAGAAAAAATAAAAATTTTTCGTTTATCGTATACGTTGCAAACTTCAGTCTCACGCTTCTTTTATAAATTAAATAACAGGGGAGTTAATTTTCCTCATGAAGTGCTTTCGTTCGAAAATTTAGAAGTTGGTCTCTAGATAAAGTGGGTTTAGTATCAGAGAATGGCTAAATTAGTGAATGGTGAGGATCGTCAGATCGATGTAGATCGTTCCAACACTGGTCCAGAGCCACAACGGGTTGAGCCCGTGGGATGATGTCGTGCACGATGCACCGGGGGCTACGGGTGCACGTCGTATAACGTACGGGGCATGCAGAAGGGGTGTGAGAGACAGATTAATGTGACCCCGTCACCGTTCGAACAAAGCTTCGCACAATGGCCGCACACCGGTGACACGGACGGCGACCAGGGGTGCCTGCATGGATGAGGGGCAGGTAAAGGGAGTGGAAGAGGATGAGGATGAGAGGAGGATGAGAGAAAGAGCCTAGGGAAGGAAGGGGTTGACTGCACTGGATATATTACCCGCCACTCGTGGCTATCACCAATGAGATTCAATGCGCGATCACGTACGTCCGGTACGCCAACCGGAAAAGTCTTGTCCACTACAGATCTCTATAGTTACTCCACTTGCTTTGGCTTTTGCCAGTCTTGGGTGAGAAGGGTTCTTCAGCAGTGTCAGTTTAAACTCGAAAGTAATTGGAGACCTTAATCACATGTTCTTTTGCATGGCAGAATATAACACACTTTTTAAATTATTTAGAGTATAGCTAATTGAATTTCCGATGAGATAATTCGAGGGGTCGATGAAAAATATTAAGTTATCGTTTCAAATTTTAATATTCGAGTGGTGCTCGTTATGTTTTACTAGTTTGCAATTAATAAAGGGGTTTGCAAAACTATAGTGATAGTAGCTACTACGTAAAATACCGCTTACTTAAACTACATTTCATACATACAATATACTCGTGTATTGCCTGATATTAATTTGATTTCAAAAAGTTGATAATCTGCAATATAAATTTGTGCGTCCCCATAGAATTGAATCGAGAAATAATGGTTACGGAAAACCGATTGTTTTTTGTTTAAATGCAATAATCGCTATTCATATTTCGTAGAAAATTTATTTAAAAATAGTTGGTCTGACTTAAAATGGCATTTTCTACTTAAATATGTATTGCACAATAGATTCTACTTCATCAAGGTTAACCCTACCGTGACATTACGTGATATGAATTTTTAATAAAAGCTTTACGTGTCAAGGAATATTAAAACGGAAACTGATATAATAGTGTATAAAGTATATTTTCAATTGCCTAAAATGATCCGTTCTGTATCATCACATTGATTGAATTATTTTATCTTTTCTAAAAATCGCGCCATGTCTTATAATTGCAAGAGAATCGACTACTGACTAAAATTACTTTCTAATTTTAAAAAATTAATAGTGCCTGTACCTATTTATGAGCAGAATAATTAAATTAAGGCCAAACCAATGAATTTTCCTAAACTTTTCTCCTAAATTACGAGGAACTATTGAAAGAGCTTCGTCAAAAGAACAGTCGACATCGACGCTTTCCACAAAGCTGCTTTTGAGAGTGGCGCTTCGATCGTGTGTACGCTTTCACAGAGTTGTATTTTCACGTAGGAGACTCCATTAAATCACAGGGAAAATCTGTTCCACCGCGGCCTGCCACGACGCCACGGTGGAGAATAAAGAGGGGCTTATTATAAGCGACGGTAATTCTCGAATAAATAACCGCGGAGGGCCTGTGCGAAGATCGAGGAGGGTTCGGTGTTGGGGTTCGAGACGTAAGGAGGTGGCAGAGTCGGAGGTGGAGTACGTAGGTGCTTGATTTATTTCGGCGCCGCAAAGATCTGGGTCCGCGTACGTGCTCCGTACTTCAAATTACCGACTTATAAACTCTCTTTCCTTCTTTATTTTTCACATTTTCTCGCTTATTTCTCTCTTCTACCCTTTACCCCTGAGATCTTTCTCTCCTCTCTTGTCTTTTGCGACCCTCGTCGACTTCCTCGGTTTTCTTTCGCTCATCGACGAAGCAAGTGGTAAAAGTAAATGCACGCCAGGCACGTCGATATGTCGCCTTTTCAGAAATCATGTCCTATCCAATTGATTCGACTGTGCTTTCCACTCACCTTAAATTGTAATCCCCAAATAGCGCCCATGCAACTCAATATCTCTGGAATACTTGTTCTGAATTCCTTACCTGAAATAAATGAAAACAATATTTAAACAATTCACATTGAAATTTATGTTAAGTATAGTCAAAAAAAAACTTAAGTAGCATAATTTTTAAAATATAATGAAAGAAAGTTGTAATGCCTATTTTTATTTCGAATAATATTTCTGGATAAATGAAATTGGGAATAAATATTTCGTTCGATTGAGTGTTTAAAGCTTCTGATACACGTATGCCGAGGGATGTTAATATATTCAAGTTCAAAAAATGTCTAGTCGAAAACAGGTCTTTTTGTGCAGTCATGGCGTTACATTTTTTGTGTTAATGAGTTGACGGCAGACGAGAGATGAGCGAGGGTTGAAGCGGAAGGAGACAACGTCCCTTATTAAAATTCATTAATTTCGGCCGTCTATGAAAATTTCATTTTCATGCAAATCTGTGAGATAATCCGCACGAAAAAGCCAAACCGTATGACATCGAAAGCAGGCTTAACTCAAAATACTTTTGTGTACAAAGTGCCCAGTCAATCGACAAAACGAAGTCATTAGCAATACGATTTTACGCTTCTCATTTATAAAAAATTAATGATAACAATATTTGAACATTCTGTGTCACAACATTTTACTGATTGTGAATAACCATGGAGTTTTCGCCGTGCTCTATTTGTGAAACTTTGAACTATTTCAACCGGAAGTTCTCGCGCTCTTTTGAAGAAACTCAGAACTATTTCATTACTTCAGAGACAAAATAAAGGCGAAAATAAAATAATTAGGGTTTTTTAGTGGATTAAAAGAGCCCAATAATCCGTCTCTTGATTTCTATAGGGGTGAAGGTACAATTCACTTAGTTCGAACTGTAGTTCCCATAAGTCAGAGGCAAACTTAAAGGGATTGGGGATGATTCCGAATGATCGATGACCTCCTCGAGTAGACGTTTCTCCGGTGAAGCACCGAGATTTGTCGACTGCCAGTCACGTCAAATCGATTTGTCCATTGATGTCCGAACGCAGTAACCCTTCGTGCTAGCCGGGTTATTCAGGGAGGCGTAAAGTTGCCAAACGGGCGAGCCTTTCGCAAGCATCGTTATTTATTTAGAGACACGGCTCAATGGCGTTCACCTGATACCAGGACCCTACCCACATAAGGTGATATATACGAGCCGAAGATGCCAGCTTATCGCTATTCATGCAACATTAGGCTTCCTCGTTATTTACCGTGCTTTTAAGCCTTATTCGATATTTTTCCCGTCTTATATACACGCGCACAAGTGCCTTTGCGCCTGATACCCACTTTTTACGAAAGCTGTAAAAATCCTTATGCTTTGAAGGCCACATTTCAGGTGCAAGAAATTCTTCTAGCAATGTCTTCTACACAGAGTAAACCCATCTCTTAATTCTACAGAGGGTGTCAGTGATAATATATTTTTATATAAATATAATAGTAAAAAATTTTCGTTAAGGATCTATCTTCAATTTAATCCAAATTCCTGAAGTAATGCCTAAACTACAATAAAATGAACGTAACGTTCGATTGTCGAAGAAAAAACGATAAATTCGCCAAGCCAATACGGAAATGCCGGAGCAGTAACAAGGCCATCAATGTAATTGTGCTTTTGAGCGGAAGTGTGTGATGTTTGCATGTGTTCCCTGAATTGCGAGTCTCGTCCCACAATGGCATTAGAGCTTCTGGCCTCGGAATGCAATTTAGTTTGCATATTTCGTGCTACAATCGAACCTAGCCCGAGTAACACGAGTGATGGGCTGTACGCTTTATGCCGTAATGGTTGCATAAGATTATCAGAGACTCTGATCAGTGATTCTTTGCGTCGAAGGCGAGGGCGAGCAGGTGTGATATGCACGAGTGTGCATACAATTTTTCAAGAATTTTCTTCCCTTCATGATGCGAACGTCACCCTGCCTGCTCGACCCCTGACTCGTTGTCTCGTCTCCAGCTGCGAGGGAGGTATAAAAATATGCGAGAGCTATCGGGGTTGGAACAGGGCTCGCTGCATAATCATGCAGTCAATGAGCGCAAAGGAGCTAACCATGCGAGAGGGAAGGAGGAACTAAAAAAATTTATTGCGGCACGTATCGCTTCAGACGTTACTATATTTCTCGTTTTTTTTTAACTCGAGCTCTGATGGAAATAACAGTCATTCGAAAAAGCTTCATGAAAGTAGACGAGAGAGTGAGGTTTAACGAATAAGGAATCTATGAAATCCAGAAATGTACTGATTGATATTTCTATCTACGCGGCATTTGCTTAGGTGGATAGCCATTTTCTCAGGTTGTGACAAAATGAACTCAAACAGTGTTAAAGTATCGCTATTGTGGGAAGATAACATAGAAATGTAGGCGATTTACATCAGGTTCCGAGTATAGTTTGCTCTAGGCCGAACAATGCTAGTAGTTGCGGTCGATTAAGTCAGAAGAACGAGTAGTAATGTTCCAGTATAGTCGGACGATTCCAAATCTGATGCTATTTAGTTAAACTTTAAAGCTGTGCGATTGCTGAATAGAATGCTAACTTTCATGGAACACGTGAGAAACTTTTGCACACAAATAAAAACAGACAAAAGGAGGAATTAAATTAAGCGAATGTATATTATTTCGTAAACAAAGGTTGTTTCATTGCATAATCTAAAATTATTCTCAGTAAGATATTGGAGGATTGTTTACTTTTATAAAATAAAGAAAAATTTGTTAATAACAAATGTAAATAACCCAGCTGAAAAATAAAAAAAAGGCAATTTGTACAAAAAGGTCTTAAAAGATGTAATCACATTTAACTGAAGAGACTATTTTAAACTTGCAAATTTACCCTAAGTCAATTTCCCAATGGAATCAATAAGAGGGTTGCACTTCGCTAAGTGGCTCGACAAAATTATCGGAGTGATTGCTTACTTCCGCGAACCTCGTCAACCCAACGACCCTTCTTTATAATACCCAGGGTTCATACTTTTCCACTTCTTGCTGCTTTGTTCGATTCAATCAAAAATCTGACAAGAAATATTTTCTCTCGTTCTTAATGAGCAATTAGCAATATAAAGTATAAAACTGTTAAATACAAAGCTCAAATTTCCTATTTAAAAGGTAATAAAAAATGTGAGATAGGTTTTAAGTAAAAGGAATTGCGTCTTTCACTTGTAAACTGAAAACTTGAAATGAATGTTGCTATGATCCAACTATAAGTTTTACGCGTCAAAAGTCTATAACCACAAGATTAACTTTCCTCTCAGGCCAACTCTCCAGGGGTGAAGTTTAGATAAAAAGTATCGAGTGTGAAAATTCGAGAAGTCGTCTCTGTCACTTTACTATCGACACTCCGCTGAACTCTGACCCACTGAGTATCGATACGAGCCTTTCAGACGTACTTTCCCACCGAAGGGACCAAGAAGAGTAAATCAATTTTCACTTTTCCACCATGAGGAACAAGTTTGCGAAATTTAATACACCTATCAAGAAATTACTTTCCCGACTGAATGTCACTTCCAATTCTCAGATTAAAATCAACCTACTTTAAATCAATATGAAATAAATATCAATGACCAAAAATTGGACTTATAAGGACTCTTTGCAGCAAAAATGATGGAAAGAGGATTATGGGTAATATTGATCTATCTAAAATATTCAAAAAAATAAATTTTAACTATCAAATGAAATGTTACTATGAAAATTATTATGTAAAAAAAATAATGATATAGAAAGGCGACTTTGAATAAATTGATGATACATCGATAGGTTATAAAGTGTCCCATATTTATGAGGAACCATTATAAGATAAGAAATGGACCGGTGACCGTTTTTCCCGATTCGGCCGTGTTCTACAGTAGTAGATGGGATATAAGGAGATTTGAAGGGAGAAACGTAACTCTTATCTAAGGAGACCCGACGGCGGAAGAAGAAACATCCCTCGTAAATATAGAAGGTATAAAAGCCACCCCGCTTTTGATGGAGTGAGCTCTCAAGGAGGTCCGCGGCAACGGTATCATCGTTCGTTCGCCACAAGAAGACCAGAAAGGATCGAAATGGGGCTCTCAGAAGGTCGGAGATCATTCTGACCATGCCATGTTTAACGACCCTTGCTTTACGGGCCTTCGCATTTTGTTTAAAATCAGACGATAAAGTAGGCAGAATCGTTATTTCAGAAAATATCCCATCATTACCATATTCATACTAAAGTTATACGAATAAAGAAAAAAATGAGTCCCACAACTCGATAATTGTAATTAATTCTTAATAATTTTGTTACAATTGGTTCCATTTTGAAGGATCACACCTTGAAACTGTTCAGATTGGAAGGACGAAGTAAGTAGTACAGGTCAGCATGGTCAGCCATTGTCGAAAGAGTAGTACAAACCGGTGTCTAGTCAGCCAAAAATTCTGGGGAGCAATTATTTAACTTTTCACTTTCACTTTCATTTTTTGGTTTTCCACTTTTTGTTATTCACTTTTTCCAAATACACTTGACTGTCAATTTTGACGTTTTAAACGTCACTGACAAATTCTAAGCGGTTTGCGTTTTTATTTTTTATTTATCGTTTTTCAAGCTTCTCGCTGATGTTTAAAATTTCAAAATTGACATTCACGTGAATTTGAAAAAAATGAAAACCAAAAAGTGAAAGTGAAAGTGGAAGTGAAAAGTTATAATCACTATTCTGAACACTCTTCATTCAATTCTCATGTTTATGTCTTCAATTTTGATATTTTGCTTTCAGATACAATTTCTTGTGAGAGATTCTGAAACAATTTATAGCGCACTGTATTCTTCGTATATACAGATAAACAAAGAATTGTCGGAATGAGGTAGAGAAACAGATATGATGCTTTAGAGCTATATCTCTTGAATATTGAAAGTGTTCGGGAGGAAAGCTGAGGGTCAGATAATGGTAAGGGGATTCAGCGGATGTTCAAGACAAAATGGATATATGTTTGACTGTCTCAGGCGAAATCTTGCAAATCCTTCGGCGATGACACGCGTTTATGGCATATCGCAGCGGGGTTAGGTTTTCGTACGAATGGATGGGTGTGTGCAATGGGTGGCTCTACCAGTTTCTGAATAATTTTTGTGAATTGGTCCCATATGTATGAGCGGCCCCAACTGAATCCACAACTAGGCTCTGAAATAGCGCACTTTTTTATACTCTCTCTTCGTTTTTACACTACTTTTCTTCTTCCAACTCTCTTTCATCCGCTGTTTCGGGCACAGAATTTTAAAGCCGCCCTGTCGAAATAAAAGTGCTTTACGGCCAGTATAGGTCTCCCCCCTTTCTTTAGTGACTATCTCGCTTTATATTTCTTCGTTACGAGCTCACATTTATTCAGGATTAGATCTAATATTCATTACATACATTTATAATAATAACTACGAGAAAACTCTATTTTTTATTGTTTATGGTTTGCTATTACCGACCCAAGGGGCGCCACACGTGTTGTGACTTTGAAAGAAACACAACTTTTATTACTAATTGTAGGCAGTTAATTGATTTAAAAACCTTTCTTGATTCACACGGTATTTTATATCAGTGTAGAAAGCTTCCTAACTTAAGCGACGAGTATGGCAGTACGCGAATTCGTGAGTAAATAATGTTATTCACCCTCTTTAAAGCAACCAGCCTATCTTCCTCACGTGAGTGTGCTTAACCAAACACGGGGTGACACGGAACCATATGCGTACCTCGCGTAAAGGAAATGGGAAGATCTAATGGCAAAACTTTTGAATTTCCCTAGCATTCGCTTCAATCGAAGAGAGCTCTTAACAAAGTGTGACAGAAACAGCATTTAAAGATGCAATACTCTTTAGAAATAAAAACGGGGTGATGTTAAAAGAAAAACCAATAAAAATAAACCCTGAGTCTATTGCATTTTAAAAAGAATAAAAACTGGAGAAAACAGAATTAAAGCTTATATCAGCATTATACTTTTAATCAAACTATAGTCTCGAAAATGACAATCTAAATAACAAGGTTACTATAAAAAAAAGAAATTTAAGAAAATGTAACAGCTTGCGGAAGTTGTAACCCGAAAGTGGTTTATAAGAAAGTTTACTCAAGTTGGAGCAAAAGTCCGAGTATTAACGATTAAAGGGGAGAGTATTAGACAAAAAGAAGGATAATGAAAATAGCAGAAGAGGAAAAATCAGACAAGGATAATGGAGAGAAAGGGAAAAAGGGGGTTGAGAGAAGTAGAAGGCCCCCGCGGGCCACTCGTCCGACTTTGTGAAATAAAAGCTCACTTTACAGGGAGCTTTTATTGCGGCCTCGACATTTCTTTTGTATCGCTTTGCTCGTTCCCCCTCCATAGCGTCTTTCAATCGGTTCTGCTGGTATACGTAGTTTCCTGGTGGTCGCGTTGGGAATATTGCACTTGTTCTGCTTCTTTTCCATCCCCACTTTTCACACTACTTCCTTCCCGTTTTATCATCCTCGCAATTCTGCTTGCTCATTCTCTTATTTCTTCTTTAGCAAAGGATCATGAAACAAAGGCATGAAAAACTTTCACGACCAAATGCTTTTCCAACCACTGCTCTAACTGGTTGTGTCCAAAAAAAACTTTTCTATATCTATACTTTCAATATTGCAAGGAATATCAACTCTAGGAAAACGTTTTTCCTGTCTCTTTTCCTAAACTCATTTCTGCATCTCCTTTATCCACCGTTTTACGAACAACCTTCTCCACAGCCCTTTTCCATCCCCATTTTCCAGCGTTTTTCGCACCCTCTTCTCTTAAATTCATTTTTACATCCCCTTTACCAAGCCCCTCTTTTTCCAAACCCTTTTTCCACCCATCCCTCCTTTCCAATGTTCTTCGAATCAAGTTTTCCTATCTCCTTTTTTCGACCCTTTTACCAACTAAATTCTTCAATTCGATTTTTCAAACCCTTTTCCTAAATATTAGGTGATTACATCCCCTTTCCCACCGTTTCAACTATTAATTTTTCTTACAGCCCTTTTTCGTTCCAACCTGTACCTATGTTACATATTGTACATTGGATAACATAATATCTAAATAATGAAAATAGTGGCCTACGTCAGAACATAGTAATTTTGCAACAAGGCCTGATGTAATACGGGTAATCGATGAGGGCATCAAAGTTTAATCTTTCTTGCGTAACAGCCGATTAATTTGTCGAGAGCAGAGAAATGATTCTTCCGTCCAAGAAGTGGAACGCGGAACTGAGAGGTCGAGCGCCCTGTCAGGAACACTGATTGAAATATAGGGTGGAACAGCCTCGGGCCACGAGGGCTCGGAGATACGATCCTGGAGGGTGAGATGCACAATTTAAAGCGAACAGCACCCTTTAGGCTAACCTTGAATTATTCACTACTGAAATTGTAGCACAGCAACCCTCCGTAATCGAAGAAACCAACCCCGTCTGGCGATTTTACCTCGTCTCGCCGCTTCGGAATGTTTTTAGTTCATTCCGAGCTTTCCACTTGAAAATCTTTCACTCTTAGA
This sequence comes from Synergus coniferae, assembly GCA_032164275.1. NCBI lineage: Eukaryota > Metazoa > Arthropoda > Insecta > Hymenoptera > Cynipidae > Synergus > Synergus coniferae. The sequence continues at coordinate 6,030,584 of JAUEJJ010000013.1, read as the reverse complement.
AACCAATCTAATGCAATTTAAATTTTACATAGAAATCCAAATAAACTCTTACAGAAAAAAGTAATACATTAAGTTTTTGTGTTAATTAATTATCTCGTGGAATTCTATAAACAAATTACTATAACCTTACGCAACTTTCCTCTCGAAAAAAAGTAGGATAACGAAATATAATTTGAACTTGTAAGAAGGAAAACCTAGTTTTAATCGAAATACCGACAATAGAATATCCTGCAGATTTTTAAAAGGATTTGAATTTTCGCAAGAAGGAAGTAAGGAAATAAGAAAATTATGAAATGCCTAGGAAGAGAAATTCGTTGGATAATAGGTATACATGCATACAAGTTCTCGTTTGCTTGATCGCACCTATAGGATGTGCATTATTATTATCCTGGCAACTATTAGGCTTTCACAGAAATTTCCATTGAGGTGAATTTGTAATGTGATTTATACGTGCGCGTTGCATTGTGGTCGCATCCAGCTTGGCCGTGCTTGGTTATGCTTTATAGATATTTTATGTAGGCAAGAGCTATATATTTCGTACGATTCGTATGTATATGCAACACGCGCCTGCGGCGGCACGATACAGTGATGTAAAGAATATTATATGTACGTACATAGTCTGCGAAGAATAAAATGAATGTAAAGATCCGAGCTTTCTCCTTTTCTCTTCTCTTCATCATCCCCATTCTTTTTTCATTGATTCTCCACAGAATGCACACTGTATACTCACTGAAAACTGTTTCTTATAGTTCTTCAATATATTTTACGTTACAGACTTCCGCGTGGTTTTATTGTAAATGTGATCAAATGTGGTTACAAAATCCATTATTTACTTCACTTTAGCGAATTGAAACATAAAAAAACCGAGAAGAATAAGAGGGAATTTTATAGGGATGAATGTAGTGCAAAAAATTGCAAGTAAATTGAGAAATTAATCAAAATTCGTGATTTTCGTGAAAATATAATAATTAGAAATCCTCCTAAGACTAAATTTGTGTACCTACAACGGCATTTTGCATCTCTAGATTCTGGAGGCAGTTGAGTGGCGACTATTAATTTAAAGAAGCCAGTATTAATTAATTAAAATTAATGAAACCAGAGGAACGGCGTCGTTTAGCGCGTCACTATACGCGAGTTATTTGCGCTGGGGGTTGAAAATCCAGCAATTCAGGTGGATGACGTCGCCTCTTTTTTTGTCAATTAATAAATGATTAATTACCAGGATGACACTTTGAGATTTTCTCCAAGTTGGTAAGCCCACCCCTTCTTTGCCTTTGACGCTTCTGATACTCTCGAGGGTGCTTTAAATTAGACCTATCTAACCGACTTAACATCACTCTAAGATGCTATACTACTAAAAAACTTTGTGTTCTCAATGAAACTTTATGCCATCGTACGAAAATTGTATCGAAAAAGTTTAGTTTGTTTTAGGTGGTACGGCGTTGTGATTAACGCGTCACTCGCAAAATGAGTCTGCACGGAGCAGCAAATTAACGCAATTTTGAAAACAAACGACCTCGTCTACTCGACACTCAAATGGTTTATTTGTGTGTGTCCTCTGACTGTAGTACCAGCTAACTTGATTTTCTCTGATTTCGAGAGATTTGTATTACGAAATAAATTAATCATAACCCCTTTTGGAGTTAAAATATTATTTCAAGGAAGAATTCACACCTTTTTTAGAAAAGCAGCTATAAATAAAAAAGATAGAATAAAAGTTTAATTGAATATTTTGTTGATAAACAGACGTGATTACAGGATCTGATTGACAGATGCACATTTGTAGGAGGGAAACACTAATTTTGTCATGTTCTCACGGTGGTTTTAACTGCAAGCAATTTACTATGTCTTCGTAAATAAAAAGTGCCTACTATATTCTATACAAATCAAACCCAATTTTCCCACTTTCTTTTTAAATTCACAACTATATCAATATCGATCATTAAAGGGTGAATCATCTATAACTAAATCAATCTTTCCTAAAATGCGTTGCAATTTATGGACAAACGAATCATATTGAGAATTTTTACTAGTGAACATACTAAATATTTTTTAAAAATATGATATTTTAATAGAATCTATCTTAAAGTTTCATCATTTTTTTTCTAAAATATAATATTTTCAAAAGTAAAAATTCTCTGTACGACACGTTTGTCCCTAAATTGCAACGCAGTTTAGGAGAAATTGATATTATAGGTTTCTTTGTGTATGATTTAAGGGTGGTCAGGAGTGTGAGGGCGTGCAGGAGTGGACACGTGTAACTTATTTTTCAATTTGTACTGAACGCCCCGACTGCGCTCGACCGAGAGGCAAAGAAACCAAGAAAGTATGGGTTTTTGTGAAATCAATCACAGGTTATTCGTCGACGCGCATCCAACTCGTTGAAAAGACGAAGGGAAAGAGCAAGCGAAAGAGAGATCGAGAGTGCTTCTCATATCAACCTCGAACACTCCTAAGATACGACAAAAAACCGAGAATTTATCCAACTGGCTCACGTGATTAATAAAAAAAATCTTCACCACCAGTGAAAAAACTTCCATTTCATCATCTGGAAAAATAAATCACTGCAATTCCAGTTTCTATAAAGACTGAATCTCTTAAACTGAACCAGTGAGATTTCACTAACGAAATAGCTAAAGAAAATACAATACTTTTTAAATTGGTCTCTTCAATTTATAATCCGTATTAATATTTACACAGCAGATGAATAAAAACTCTCTGTATTGAGAATTAAAAGTACGAGTTTATTTCCTCAACTGGTGTCAAAAACATGTTCCCCCAGCAGCAATTTAGCAACTTCCTGGTGGGAATTGCGTCTGGGAAAAATCGGGGTTGCTGGACTCGTGAACCTTCCTCAAGTGAATTTCAGCATCCACATTGCAATTTACTTTGAAATCATTTACTCTCTTCCTTTCCTAGGTGTTTAGGAACGGAAAAGGGGAAAATGGCAGGGGAGTGTAAAGAAGGAAGGAAAGCGTGCAAGACGAAGCTTTCGAAAAATTACACCACTAAATTTTCGTGGCAACCACCATCATTTACCTAAACTCTGCCTGTGCAAGCGCTGCAACTTTTCTCGGCACCATTGTGTCTTATCAAATCATTAATAAACAACAAAAATGTTCAAAGCCCCCTCGCTCCTTTTTATATTAAATTAAATATTACGTGAAATTATTGACAACATTCTTAGTCTGAATTCTAAAAGAAACAATGTAATATTCGCTCTCTATAAATATTTATATATACATCTTCCTAATTTTAGCACAACAGACAGACATCTTTCCATAACTAAGACATGAACTATGACCTTTTTGCTGATGGACGATAGCGAGCATTGTACCACCAGTTCACAATAACTTGTCATTAATAACGTCGAGGGGTATCGCGGTCCACTGAACGCGATGAAGTTTAGTTGACATTCCTGACCTTATAACGCATCATTGGGCTTTGTACTGATCGTAATTTATCATCCTTTGACATTTCACCATGCACGATAAGCTCGAGTGTCTCAAATCCAACACTCATCTACTTTCCTAATAGTTGTCATGAATTCTCACACTTTATTCCCTTTTCATTAATATTATCTCTGAGATAATAATCAGAAGAATATTCTGACGAAAAAATGTGACCACTCTGCAATTAAAAAGCAAGACAAAATAACGAAATACACCTTTTTAATCTTAATAGCATCTATCTCCTCTTGTCACATGTTTTTTTTCTGTAAATTAATGAAGTACATAGATCAATTACGTATATAAATTCCCAGTAGATAAAGGGAACTGCATATAAGACCATTTATTTCAAATGAATTGTTTCATTAAGCATAGCAGGATTTAATGTTTCCAGTTTAATAGGAAAATACGTCAGTAAATGATTCAGAAGGACTTAATGTGATTACATTAGCGTTTCAACGTTTTAACGTCTCGAGTATATAACATAACCTTCGCAAAAGACGGGTGCTGCGCGTTAGTAATAACAATTTACCTCCAAGGTAATGAACATAATCCTGTGAGCTTGAATGTGTTACTTGCTTGCAATCTACTGGTTTTGCTATTACCGAGTTATGACTTTCTATAAGATTCAGTCCAGGCGAGGGCAAACATTAATCATCCTCTTTAATTTAATTAACCCAAGTTCTTTCAATTTCACTTTTAGAATCTGATCATTATCTTAATTATATCTCATCTCGCAAGAGTAATAAGGCAAAAATGATCATAGCTTCTAAGATACAAACAAAAATTAAATTAATATACGATTTTAAATCAGGATTGTGATAATTTGTCGAAAATAAAAAATATTTTATGAGTTTCTGTTCTCCAGGGAGTTTCTTCTCTCAATACACACATAGGGAAACTACTATTTCGGAATTAACATCCCACCGAAGTAACAGCCAGACGGACCAGTATTCTCCTAGCAAAATTTACGGTAACTCCGTGTTAAACGATAAAACTCGGTCGTCGTGGTGGAACCGAGGAAGAGGGCTGGTGTCTAGTGTGTTCATACTGGGTTGGTACGGTGTTTCATAGTATACGCGAGAACGAGGCGTATAGTAACGAGGCTCTCCATATTCATGGTGTACGACACACTCGCGCAAATTTAATCCACACCGCCCTCCCCTACTCTCTCCTTCCCTTTTCTACTATTTCCCTCTCACTTGGCTTGTCTAATCCTCCACCCCAACCTCTTGTCAACCCTCTCTGACACCTGCCCATTGCTATTCTTCATCAGAGTTTTCGTCAACCTACTCCACTCATGCAGATTCTAATTGATTTAAATCCAGTCTCAAAATTTTCTGGTTCCAAATTTGTTTCAAGTCATGAGACTGAAGCTTGCAACGTTTACGATAAACGAAAAACTTTTCTTTTTTTCTAAAAATTACAAGATCCAAAATTTTCTGCTGGAAAGTAGTTGTATACAACCCAAAAAATAATCCACCAAAATTTCAACCCCATTGTCAATTTGGAACTCACCCTACTTCATCTCTTAAAATTAAAAATTCACCAAAATTACCTTAATTCATTGGGTCTAAATTTGATTCCTAATAATAATTGTTTTGAATGCTATAAAACACTCCTAAAAGTTGTATTCCCCTAGCTCGTTTGGAACTCACCCTATATCATCCCTTAGACCTACAAAAATTTACTAAAAATTACCTAATTCATGTGGTCAAAATTTTACTTCTGATAATAAGATTTCTCAATTTTAAATAGTACCCAAAGAAGTTTCATCCATCCAGTTAATTTGGAACTGACCTCATATTCATCAAAAACTGTTTGGTTTAAGGAATAACATAAGGGTGAATTCCAAATGTGCGGGCGGGATGAAACTTTTTAAGATGTTTTTTGGCATTGACAAAACTTATTATCAGTAATAATATTTTCATCCAACAAATTAGGGTAATTTTGGTGAATTTTTCAGGTTTAAGTGATGAAATAGGGTGAGTTCCAAACGCGTGGAGGGGTTGAAACTTCGCTGGGTCATTTATTGAGTTGTATAGAACTACTTTCCACCAGAAAATTTTGGATCT
>JAUEJJ010000013.1:6010230-6024960 GCA_032164275.1 Synergus coniferae | reverse complement strand
GCGTGGAGGGGTTGAAACTTCGCTGGGTCATTTATTGAGTTGTATAGAACTACTTTCCACCAGAAAATTTTGGATCTTGCATGTTTTTGAAAAATAAAAATTTTCCGTTTTCGTTTATCGTAAACCTTGCGAACTTCAGTCTCATTTCAAGTGGAGAAAAAAAGTCGCGGTTATCATCCACTGTAGGATAAATTGAAAATTAGTAAAGGAATAGTTTATGAATTATTTCACAAACTGAGGGCCAAATATCAATGCCAAATTGACAGACTCGAGAATTCAGAATGATGTGATGTAATATGTAGGGTAGCGAGGGCGAATTCGAGAGGTCTGTCGACTGGAGAGTATCAACACTTCGAAACTGTCACACTCACGTTCCGCATTATCCGATCTCTCCTGCTTTTTGTACCCTGAGTATATCTTACGACCAAGTATGGTTCAATGGCGTAAGCAAAAGAAATATTACTCACTTCCCTTTTATTAAACGGAGAAAACTTATCTTGTTATTAAAGTAAACTCTGGAAAATGACTAAAACAAATATGGCTTTAATATGAAAACATAAAATAGCAACTTTAATAAAAGATGATCAGAGGTCAGATTAAAAATAAAATTCTGATTCTGTAAAATTAAAAGAATAATTTCTTTAAAATCTAAAATTGTCAAGTTGAAAACAATTTCATTTAATTCACAGAAATTAGTATAAGTGGACAGCGTTTTTAGATTTTAAATCTGTCCAGAAAATGAGAGGAAAACTAAATAATGAGATATTCAATTTCCCCAGGAAAAATTCTATAAATTCCAACGTCGGTTTTGGCAAAGTTTTAGAGACTGTGTGATATTCGATAATACGTGTTTCCGTCTGCTCGAACTTCGACGCCGATGAACAAAAATAACTTGTGATGGTGCGGTCGAAGGAATTCCGAGGATTTGTCCGCGACTTATCTAGAATCAATCCAGTTATTACAGTCACCCCTCTCGTTCATGGGATTCACCTTTTCTCTTCTTCTCCATTCACTATCAGATTTTCCTTTACATTCATGTGACAAATAATAGCAAATATATCAAAATTTTCTTCTAATCCGTCATTTTTTATCATTTCGGTCAACCTAGCCGCGGTCTTCCATAAAATCGAAAAAGAGATATTTTCTGTGTTTTACTTTTTAAAAAGTTTCGGAGATACTTGAAAGAATTCAAGAGCTCGCAAAATACTAGGAAAATTTCCTGTATATGGAGATTTTTACAAAAACATGCTCTCGAACATTTTATATCGGTGTTTGAATACAAGAGAGGAAGCGGACGCTCTTTCCATAGAAAGAACGCGAAACTATCCAACTTTGTAAATTTCGTTTTACAATTCGGATGAAGTTTTCACGATCGTAGGTAAATTTTGATACAAGATAGAAGCTCTTGGAAAAGAGTAGGCTGGGACACATCTATTGATAAATTGGCAAAGTTATGGAATATTGAATGCTGCCAACCACTAGAACTCACCAGGGCATCCCGACGCCAAGAAGAGCATAGGTGGGTTCCTCGGTAAGGTGGCTGCATAACTATACGAGTGTAAGACAAATATGTGTATCTATATAAACATACAATTTTGATTCCTTCCATGTCTATGTGAAATCGATATCTTTCTTTAAATCCTCCACCCTTCTAAAAAAGACCACAACTTTTGTCCCTTTGCGGAGAAATTTCAGAAAAATGAAATCCTTTGAGAACAAATATGATGAAATTGAATATTTCAAAATTTTCAATTGAACTGTGACAAGAAGGTACTCCAAGAGATAATTTAAGATAACGACAGATCCCAGTTCCTCAAATTGTATAAAATTCATTTAATTTTTCCCAAGCAAACGAAAGTTTCACCTTTTATGATTAAACAGAAAAAGGTGCAATCTTCGTTAGCATATCTAAATGTAGGTAGAAGGAAAAAATAACTGATTCAAAAAATGGAAAAAGTTTGCGAAATTTTAATAAACTAGAATGTCACTTTTGGTCAGAGCTAAAATTTGTCAGAAATTGGAAGAGTTAGCTTTATAAAGTTTGATATGCAGTTTGTGAAATTTTAACAAGTTTCCGTCCACAGTTTCATGAACTCATATCAAAGATTCGAAAGCAGTTTGTGAAATTTTAACAAAGTACTCATCCACATTTTCGTAAAGAACGTTGCCGATTCGAAAAAAAAATGGATACGTTTTTGTTTTCGTCTTGAGTGTGTGTGGACGTTAAAGTTGTTTTGGCCCACAATGTTGGGAAACAGAAATATCCTTTAAAAACTGATTTATACATCTAGCAAAAATACATTTAACACTTTTTGGTCCTCGCCGAAAACGAATATATTTATTTATATGTAAAAAGGTGAAAAAGAGGAAAATTTTCGCGAATAGGGGAAAAAAGGGGAATTTCTTTAAGAAAGAAGAATTCCTCTAAAAAAAGGGAGAATACTGTGCATCCTGGAATTTCGAAAATGAGTTTGGGATAAGGAACAGTAATTTTATTTAATTATTTATAATTTTTGTCATAATTCTTGATTGATAGTTTAGTTCTAGTATTTCAATACTAGAATAATAATATTATTATTAATAATGTTATTAATAAGTGAGAAAATAATAAACTAAATAATACTAAAGACCATTGTGACACCATTCTGTCACTAATACAACCAAAAAATCGCGAAAGAGAACTGAGCCCGTTAGCATAAAGCACTTTGCGAAAAATTGTAAAGCTCTTTGAGACTCTTTCGTTGACTAGCAGTTCACTTTCTCGTTTCTGTGTTTGAGGAATTTTCTATTTCAAGTATTCCAAAAAATGGATCATTCAGTTTTTAAGAAATTGATAGTTTTTTTTAGACATTCCAACAAAATGTAGAATAAAAATTGAAAAATTGCTGTTCTCATAATGCATGTCAATAATTCGTTAAATTTTTTCCAAATATTAGTAGGTCTGATCCACTTTTCAATAAATTTATACGAAATCTTCTAAAAATTGTGGTCTGTCCAAAAGTGACATTCTGTTTTGCTAAAATTTCGCAAACTTTTTCCATTTTTTGAAACAGTTATTTTTCCGTGTAAAAGACAGCGGTGCTTTATTCGTTTTCACGGAAAATGAGAGAAAAAATAAAACTGTACTCAAGCTCTAAAAAAGTTCCATTTATTCCTCTCAGAGGGACAAGACTCGATGAGGTACAGGGCGTGAGTGAAATGAATGACAGGAGGGGGATTAAAGACATAAGTAAGAAAAGAATGAAAGAATGAAAGAAAGAAAAGCTCAACGACGAAAGAGTGAAAGGAAGGAAAAGAGAGGTGGTCCTCAACAAAGATCCAAGCGTGCTAAAAAAAAACTATATAGTTCAAGATGTTGTCGTTTTAGCTTTTACCAAATCGATTATTTGTACAATATGTCTATCTTAATAGAAATAATAATTATTTTTGAAAGAAAATAAAAATAAAAATAAATGGCCATATTATTTGCAATATTCAAAAATATAAGAAGACTTAAATATTGTTTAAGGTGAAGAGTATGGATCTTAGTTGGATATTAAAAAATTTACCGACATTTTGAAAACTCCTATTTACAAGTTCCGGTCTCCTAGATGTCTAAGGTAATACGATAATCCTTTACTTTACGAGGACTGATGAGCAAACAAAGAGAAGTGAAACCTGGAAACTCAGCAAAGGGAAGAAAACCAGGGTGGGAGGGTGTGACACGAGGGACGAATAGTAAAGAAGGTTTTGTTTCGGTGGGGCGATAAAAATGTTAATTTAAAAATAAGGCGCTAGTTGGAATTAATAGGGCAATAAAAAGATCTCGTTCCCCTTTATGCGTTTTTCAAGCTACTTCATTTTCGCTTTCCCTTCGTTCTCAATCTTCGTCTCCAGCTTCGAGAATTGAAAAATTGCATTGGTAATGATAATGGAATTTTATTAAAGTCGGATTATTAGTATCAGCTCGAAAAAAACTTGAACTTTCCTTTTTGAGACAAGTCGTAATATTTTACATTGAATAATTAAAAAAAGAAACTAATAGCTAATTATATTAAATTAGATTTTGAAATATTTATAAATATTCTTATTTAAATATATTTTTTGTATCCTACCCTTGCACATTCAACTCTGAAAATCTACCGGAACGTGTGGCGAGGAATTTCCATTTTACCTCAATCACATTTCAATGATTGAATTTTCGCTAAGTAAGCACGTAGTACTATTGAAAGAAATTCTCTTTAGTCGTTTCTATCTAACAAATTTAAAGGCATCTCTTTGATGACTGCTACATTACTTGTAATATTCTAGTATTACGCAACACTCACTCAAGTTCTTTTGCATATATTTATACCGCTGAGATTGCAAAATAAATTTCAAAAGGGAAGAGATAACTTGTAAATACTCTTTCATTCATAAAAAGTAATTTTTAATTTTATAGAGACAGTTTCTCATTGAGAAGTAGGCTAAGTGAATTAAAAGAATGTTTATTTTAATAACGACAAAGTTGACATTTACATACTTTAACCGTTCATTCACTGGCACATTTACCCTACTTAAATTTTTTTGTATAGAATAAGTAGAAAAAAGAAATGGGAAAATAGAGGTAGAAATTTTACTAGCTTGTGTCTTGTGTCTTGTGTCTTCTTTTTCAAGAGGATGAATTTCCTCAGTAAGTCTTTACTCAGCAGGACATGTTGCACGATAGGAGAGGACAATGAAAGAAGAAGGGTAACATTTTTATACCTAGGAAAGGCGAGTCAAACGCTGCTTCGTATTCAGTCAGCGATCGGCACTATCTATTTATTTCGAAACAAGCGTGTCTCCAGGCTAGGGGCCTACATTTCTCTTTTGTAAAATTGATCGGGCCAACAAAATCGAAGACCTGAGAAAAGGAAGCGAACGTGATCTTCGCATTGAAAATATTCCAGAAAACAATCTATTATTTTTCAATTCATCACATTATTCAATAAATTTATGTCTTTTTTTTTTAACGAGGGAAATTTTTCTATATTTTAAAACTTCCATTTCATAAACGGAGATTTACATAAATGAATGTGGACGAAAGTGAAAGGTAGTGATTAAAAAACTACCGTAAACACAACATGAAAATAATCTGAATTTCATCTGATGGTACATGTAGTCTCCCATGGAAGCACTAATGATATTGACTTTAATAATTACCTTCTCCGTGATTTTTAATTGTAATGACAACTTTAAGTGACGATACATACATATATTGAAATTATTTTCAAACGAAAACTGTCGGCTCTAAAAAAGTCATTTTTACCGAAGAGAAATTCGCCCTCTATTTTTCTGTGAGTGAGGAACGATTTTTCGTTTGCATGGCATTTTGTAACACTTCGACAAAATGGGTGGTACAAGTCGAAAACCAATCAGAAATCGAGAACTAGCATTTGAGATACGAAGGCAGCAAGGAGGCACGAAGGATGTCGGCCGGGTCACATACGTGATCGGTGAGTCAAACATGTGAAGCCAAAGTATTGACCACATGCTGCCTCAAACGTACAAAAGTAACACAGGAGGCCACCAAAGGCAAGCTTCATTCTCTAATAAAATTCCCCCGGAATTTAGGTGATTTCACGTTGATTCGATAGAAGAAGGCATTTCATAGACGAACGGTCCAGGATAGGCCAGCCAATAAAGACACATTTTTCCAAACCCTCCAACAAAACACTAGACCAAATTGCGCCGCGCATGGAATTCTTTTGGAATTTTGTATTGCACACAACAGATTTTTCCTAGCTAGTACAAAAAATCCCGGAAATTTATGTAATCAATTTACTAAAAATTTAATTAATAAAGAATCGCCAACAGATTCTTTTTCAAATGTCCTACTTTTAAAGAGGCCACACTGAAAAAACAGTTTGGCTTGACCAACAAAAATTTTGTTGGCTTAACAAAATAATTTTGTTGTTATTTGTGCAACCCAACTGTTTTGTTGAGGTAACAAAATTATTTTGTTAAGTCTTCTTGTTGGCCTAACAAAACTGTTTTGTTCGCCTAACAAAATTATTTGGTTGGCCCAAGAAAAATGATTTTGTTGACACTAGGTATATAAAATTTAATGTACTGTTTTACCTCATTTTCAAATTGTTTTTAAATTATTTATACATTTACCTTAAATTATATTTATTTATATCTAAGTGGTCTAACTAAACATTTGTGTTGGTTCAACAAAACTTTGTTTAAGCCATCAAAAAAGTCTCAACAAACAAATTTTGAGTTAACAACAAAATGTTTTGTTGGCCCAACAAAATAATTTTGTATTAATAACCAAAATTTTGCTGTGGCAACAAAAACTGTCCAACAAAACGTTTTTGTTGCGAACTAAATTTTTTTTTTAGTGCAATTAGGGGTATTCTAACGCGGATGTATTCTTTTATACATCACGATGCTTCATTACCCATTATTATCTTCCAAATTGAATTACCTCGAAGATTCGCGCTTGATTAAGATTTTGAGATTTTGTTCATGGATGGCAATAAAAGTTAGGAGTTCGTACTTGAGTTCCGGAACTTTGTCTTGCAAATGTGTACAAGCGTAGACAGCGGGGTACGTAGAATGTACAAGGTAGAACCAGGAAGGAGGAAGGTGGTTCGCTCGAGCGCATCGACTGTAGTTCACAAACTAATCGGCAATTCTATCTTCCGTCGAGTGTTATATGCATGGGGGTGGTTCAGTCGGTGGATCGTTGGCCCTGGGGCGAGATGCATGCATATTTGGCAGCCGCGGGCGACCTTGTACCACCGAAGCCAACGTTGTACCGGTACCGGTTCGGTAACGGCTCCGATATGCAAATATATTCATTACGTCGCCACGCCTCGCCCTGCGAGAGACCAAAAACCATGAGGACAATCATGTGCATCCAAGCAGACCAAACTTCCGACCAAATATCTCCGTTTTGAATAGTATTGTTATTGCTTTCCATTGACGCTTTACCGCTAAACGAAATTTGAATAACTAATTTCTCAAAGTAGGTCACACATCTCATCATACGCTTCAAAATGTGTACGTTAACGATTGTTCTACATTTCTATAACTAACTGATTTCGAGGAAAATAAAGATCTTAATTCGATAGTATTTATTTTCATTACTCACTTTGCCATCAGCTAGTTAATTTTCATCAATATAAAGATGACACAAACCTGAAACAGAAAAGAAGATTTCATTAGCTTCATCTCGATTCGAGTTCTTAATTTTTTTATAAATTTAATGCTCGTAAAAAAGAGAAATGTTAGGGAAAGAATTTAGGGATTATTTTTAGACGTTACAGCACTTTGTGCGACACCCTTCAATAAAGCTAAAGAAAATTATGAGAAGACTACTAAAATCTACATCTCCAAGTACAAACTTCATTATAAAGTACAGAACTTTGAAAACTCTGTAATGTCCCCTACTAATCTTATATTAGTGGAACCTGCGCCCTTTCCCTCGGACTATTAAAAACAGAAAGGGACGTCGACGCATCATTTCACAATGTGGAAAAGGTGCAGAGTTATGACAAGGGAAGGGGTTCCATGTATAAAGGGGCCTTTCGGACTTTAAAAGTTCAGTAATTGCCGGGGACACGTCTGCCCGGTAAAATCAAGCCGACCGCAGCCTTTGTGGTCTGCTTCTCCACCCTTCTCGTCCTCTTCGGCCTTCATTTTCGGTCCTTGCTCGCTTATAAAAGTCAGCATATTTCAGCACGAGCCAACGTGCTTTTGCCAGGCAACTCTACCTTGTCTACGAATGAATTCTCTGCTTTACACTTTCCTTCTCGTGTAACCGGCAAAGGCTTGACAATTTTTAGCCAAAAAATTTTGCTGTATAGATTTTGATGGCACTAACAGCATAGATTGCCAAGCGACCTGAAATTGATACGCTCACAGGTAAAGGGAGGCTAGTATAGTCGAGTAAAGAGCGGTTGGATGGGAGCTGTGCTGGGGATGAGAACAGAAAATGGAACGTTGGTCACGGTGCAATTTAGCGAAATTAAAACTCTAATTTGACCGGACAATATCCAATTACAAAGCGCGTTTGGATATTAATTCTTGGCTTTTATTTCCGTTTGTTCTGCTCATGCTATACCTCTTACACTCCTTGATGGTGTAACTCCATGTTCTATTTGTAGCTAGGATTGGTTATGCCATTGTTATTTTTCGATGAGTCTCAATTGTTTTTATTACTGGAGTCCAGACTCTTCTTTTTTGATAGCATTCCTTCTCCGCAGCCAGATTACGTGAATTTCTATTATTACAGTACCGTTTCTCGCTGTTTCCAAAAAAAATTCGTGAAATTCCTTTTGATGTCAATCGATCGACATAGGATATTAAAATTACATTGCTACTACTTCACACAATTGATCACATGCCAATTTTAAACCTCGCAATTTGTCAAAGCTCCACTTGAAAACTGGTCCAACTTTTACAAGATTGGAATTGTTATTACACTTCGCGAAATTCTAATATGGTTAATTTAATTTAAAGGGGACTCTAGACAGGGACGCCTATTCTGAATCAATAAAATTCCATAGTATCATGAATAATATTTTTCTTAATTTCGCAGGTTCTTAATAAAGTTTGCATAATTTTCAACTCCTGAAAAAGAGGCAATTATGAGAGTTTTAGGGAAAAATTTCGATGTCCTTGCTAATGAACCGAGTTTTGTTGTGGATTTGCTGAGTTTCTAAAGTTCGTTCTTGATCATCGTTATCGTCGTGTTGAAACGAGATTAATTAACAGGCAAGTTGGTCGAACAATTCGTCTCGGCATGCTTTCGTGGTATGGCAGTCGGCAGGCCTCGTCGACAATACAATCCTAATGTGCTCGACATTCCTACTTTCATTGAACAGCAAGTAAAGCACTCTCTTCCATCCGTTGCCGAACGATGCGTTCGGTTCGATTCCAACTTCAGTCAAGTCGATTCAAGTCGACGTTATTCCACTCGACGCGACTCCTGGGTTCACTATTGTCAGTGGCACTGCCTCCAGTGCTGTTACTCGAGTACGAGACGCGACATTGATTTCGAGATTCCGATTTAGATAACTTGGTACCTCGCTACCGCGAGTCTGGAATTTACGCGGGTACTTCAAGCCATGTGTCACTTGGCTTCAACAAAACCAGTTAAACGCCTTGTCACCTCTATGATCTTTCGTATATGTGTGAATCTACACATCAGTTCGGCGAGATTTCACGTTTAGATTCTCCAATGATCACAGAATGATTTATAGACACGGTAGATTTATAGCACAGAAGCAGAGTGAGTTTTTGAAATGCTGACATTTACGGAAACGAATTATTAGTTTGGATTGAATCATTTTTCTGTCCGGGAAAGAACATTTTATTTTAGGGAGATAGTCCAGTGGTAAAAAGAGATGTCTTCATTTTATTTCGCTAATAAAAGAATATTCATTCAAGAATTATACTGAGACTTCTGGGAAAAGTCTTCATCTTAAAGAAATTTCGTTCCTCGCAAATCGCCGTGGTATGAAAACTTTTATGCTGTCATTTCCTTTTTAAATTATTTATACCTGAGCTTATTAGAAAGGTATTTTTCTTTTATCTTGTTATTTTTTGTTCATTTTCAGGTCATTCAACCTCGGCTTAAATTAAATATTATCCAATATTACATTCTTTAAATAATTACCAGACAGGATTATTCTATAAAGCTTGTTATTAATTCATCCATTACATCTTTTTGTAATTCTAAAAATGAAACTTGATAAACCCGGACATGAATTATTAAACATTAGATCAGACCCGAATTGGAAGCCTGAAGTAGATCATATCACTTTTCCCTAAAATGCATTTCAATTTAGGTAGTGTTTAGGCTAAATTTTATCGTTCTCAGTTATCTCTAAATTGCAACGCGTTTTAGGAAAATATTTAGCTTAAATATTACAAAAAACTATTTTTTTTTAAATTAAAAAGTCATACTTCTTTTTTTTTTTTACTAATTGTAAGTAAATTACACCCTTTTCTAAAACAAGGGTATATACACGTACAGTGTATCTACACTGCACATTAGAGAACGTTATAGTTTAAGCTCTGAGGTAGTGTTCATGCAAAGTGCACTTTCCCCTTCTTTTGCCTTGTATCCTCTAGTTCCCTATAGGTTATCGTTGCAGCGAATTAGTGCTGCTACAATGAACCGAAGTAAGTGTAACCTAAGATTTCATTAGTTAACACTCCAGCGCTCGCTTGGGAATTTATAGCATGAGTGCTCGCTTGGAATAACTATATGGTGAACAGGGGCTGCATATATTATTAATTTTGCATTTGTGTCATACATTGTTTCTACCCTGATTTGATTGAAAATTAGTAATCGCCGGAATACACTACCCGCTGAGTGGTATGAATGATAAGCTTGTTATTCTGATTACCAGTAAACTCATTATTCTAATGCATATGCTGCATTATATGCTTGCTAAACACTTTTAGGTACTCTCTGCTTTAATTACAATGATTAACATTACGCTAGCTAACGTTAATTAATTTTCAATTTTACCTATCTCAATTAAATTCTCATGAATTTTGTCACTTCCAGAGCAGAACAATCCAGAGAATGTATTGTAAGAATAATTTAAAGAAACCTTCCCACCTTGTGACAACTTATAATACAACTGAATACACTTTTTATTAAATTCTACTTAAACAAATCCATCCAAGTGTTCAAAAGAATTCTACGAAATGATGAGATTTGCTGTAACACAATTAATTATGTAATCTGCACAAAGGTTGTTCATGTCCCTTTCAGAAGTTTGGTAATCGTGGCTTAATCTGGGTAGTGTTACTATAGAAAACGGTGTATTAGTCGTTAGTGGGTTGCACGAAGAATCTTTGCAAGGCTGCCTCTCAAGGGAGTTTCCACTAATTTCCCCTAAGTCCAAGTCGAAATAGTCCGTTAACACCCCCAGAGAACTGAAAGGGCGAGCGAAAGACGAAGATAGATTCTTAGATGGTAGAAGGAGGCAGGATAAAGATGGAGGGAGAGGGGGGAACTTAGACAGGAGAGAAACAGAGATGCGAAAGCGAGGGTTGAATTGCCAAGTCAAATAGAACTTGAACCCTTTAGTTTCCACTCCTCTCTCTTCCCTCTTCCAGTTTCTGTTTCCTCTCATTCATTCTATCTTGCAAAAGCCGGAAATTTGGAAACTTGATGTTCAAAGTCCGCTGCTTCGCACTCGGACACACTTTAGGAGTTTCTCTTCAAATCCAATACTCGCATCTCACATCAGTCTTCTACTCTACCTTAATTTTCTTTCTATCCTTCAATCTGCCTTATCCAGTTTCTGCATCTGCTTTAAAATCTAATTTTCACTGAGCAATACCCATTGTATATAGATTTTCTCATACTGGTAATAAATACTGCTAATAATCGTGCAAAAAAGGCATATTTTCTATAAGAATATAGGGAAGCTTATGAATATATTTCTATGCATGACAGATTCTTTCTGTTTAAGGAATAACTTGAAAAGGATGTGAGAAATCGTAAAGAAGGTAAAAGAGGACAATAGTATAACCGACGTTGCTCGGAAATAGGAATACAATGGGAATTCTGCTTTATCACCTTTGGAACGTGTCTCTCGCATTTTCCTTGAAAGTAATATAATTTTGTACACTCCATTGGTTCCATTCGTGAGTTTTCTGTCTAACCGTTTTGCATATTTTCAGTTCGACCGCAGCTGGAATTCTGCCGTATAAAATAAATTCATTTTCCTCTTCGATATTGGAAGGCTTTTCAAAGATATAATTCCTCAAACTGCACTCGTGAGACAAATGCGCCTTCTGTATAAATAGACTAGCGTTCAGGTACGACACTCTCGTTTCTATTTCTCATATTTTATGGAACGAAGAGGAGAGAGAAGAGAGAATTATTTGAGAAAAAAAAAGAGCAAATGTAAGATTATCTTATTCAACAGTCAATAGGATGAATAAAAACATCTGGAAAATAACCATCTCAATATTGAGACAAAATCCCTTCTCCAGAAAGAGCTCTTATCGAATCGCCAAGTGCTTTTAAAGAGGGTTATGAAAGGGAGAATTGACTTAAGAATCTGCTAGGTGTGATTTTCGAATATTCCGCGGGGAGAGATTAACTGTAACAGACGACAGTGAAAAAGAAAGAGTGGAGAGGAGTAGTAATTCGAAAGGGATCATAGCGAGGATAGATTAAAGTTCTGACAAAACGATACTTCTAGGAGTGGCTGGGGATGAAGCAGTTGTAATTTACGTCTAGGCGCAGAGAAACAAATCAAGGTGTTATCACCACCTGTAAAGCAGATAACAACTTTTCTCCAGCCCCTGGTTTCTCTTTCTCACACGTCTTTCTCACATTTCAGACCTCTGTTGCCATCTCTTTTTCTCATATTCCTTTTTTCAACACTCATCTCTTTCTCTGATATCCCTTCTGCTACCTTCTGCTACACGTACGAACTTGAAATCCAAACTGCGCTTGGCCAAGCCGTCGGATGGTCCGATTAAACTTTCGAAAACTGTTTGCATGAATTGCCGACACGCTCAACCGCATGCATTCCTAGAGTGCTGAAAATTAACACGCTCAAAACGAAGTATAAGCGAGTGACTGGAGGCGAGTGAACGCTTTGCTGAGATTGATTTAATCACGGCCTGAAAAACTTTCCGGGGATTATTTATTCATAATCCTGATTTGAATATGGAGTATGAACATTAGTGAATTTAAGTTTCAACATCAGTTTCAATGTAGTATAGAGTTAAATGTAAAGAAATTTACACTGAGGACTTGATCACAGTATGATCTAGTCCCCAGTGTAATTGTAAAATCCTTTTAAATGTACAGAGTATACTTATTAGAAAAAAGCTTTCTCATTCCTAAACAATATTTCCAAATTTTTAATTCTCAAGAATTTAGAACTTTATGAATGTGTAAGATAAATAATTCGCGGAATATAAAGAATGGTGCCTGTTTTAGAATTGAAGGCCATACTTTATCAGCAGCAATGTTCCACTGCACGATCTCCGGCAAATGAAAGCAAGGAAAATGAATTAACCTTCAGCTACAAATCACAGTGAAAGGAATTCAACGAATTAAAACCGCTCTGCACTTTTATCCTTTCTTTGCTAGAAATGCTACAAAAGGAGAGAACTCCTTCTTGGCAAAAAAGCTCGTTTGTCTTTAGAAGGAGAAAAGGTATTTTCGAGGAGGCTTCAAAGAAATACGATACTCGTTGCATAAGTATATACACAGGTTATCAATCCAAGTTTCCTAATCACACGTCACTCAAACCAGAAAGATGACGTTTACATCGATGCATAACATCGATATTTGTTCAATTGAACATAATTTTTTAGTGTTTTTTCATTTTTACAATTTCCTAAGAGTAATATTCCTCTTATTCAGTCAGGCAGAAATTTTCCCTAACTTCTTGATTCTCCGCTCGTGACTGAATTCAACGAGACAAATATTCATTGTTATTTAGCGGAATAACGTGGTAACTTGATGGGCATCACTTCGTCCTCTCCATTCGTGAAACAAACAACCACGGGCCTGACTCATAGTATAAACAAGAGTACCGGTAAAGTTGGCGGCAGCCGCGAACCTTCTCGGATTAGCCAATAAATCGAGGTTGAAAGGGGAAATTCATTAACCCACAGCGATAAATAACCGGCGCACGCTCCCAGAGAACGGCTCTCTACCGGCGCGCGCGCTCTCGAAACAATAGTTTATAGTATATTTATGCAAAGTTTCCAAGTGCAAGAGTAGCGGTGGTAACGACGGTCGTCAAGGGGGTGGGACGAAAGCTAGAGGCACTAGGAAAATAGTAGAATGGGTACCATTGTGCTTCCGTCGTGCTATTATAAAGCTCTACCTCCCTCGGTTGTACGCAAACCCCTTTTGAACCTCTTCAACCCTTTCTTGTCACTCTGCCCGTTTCTCGATTGATAAAGATTTTATGCGAAAATGATTTGTTGCTTCAATTCAACAAAAAGACGTGAAATTGTCCTCCTACCAACTTAGAAAAAATGCAAACTTTTAATTCGACTCTCTCAGTTAATAATCTTCCAATTTTAGTTCTTTAATCTGCAAAACTTTCATTAAAGACGCTTAGCTCATGATTTCAGAGTTGGGTAAAACTTAGAAACACAAAGTACCTTTCCCAGTGCGAAGTTAGATACGGCCCAGCACTGGCTCAGCATCGGCAAAAATATTGTTGAACATTGGCTGTCAATATCATGTCGTATTTTAAGTTTCGTATATTTCGTATATTTTCAGTTTCGTATCTTAAAATTGACGCGTGACGTTTGAAATGTAGATGAATTGTTGCAAATGATTCATGAGAGTGTAACAGGTAACCCAGTAGTAATGACGTGAGTATATAACGAGACAAGACTAGAGTAGTATCTCAAAGCTGAGGGATAATTTTAGCCCTTAACCGTCGTACCCCACGCCTATTTCCTCAATCACCGTAGCAGGTCGAAGCGTTGCGGCGATGCGCAAGGGATGTTCCCAATTATCGCTAACTACTGCAGGCAATGAGATATACTCCGATCGCAATCACTCGTATATCCACACCACAATAGGGATAAGGTCAGACCGTTGTGCCCTCTCTCACCGTTACATCCGTTCGACAAGATCGTAAAATCAGTACCAAACATTACACCATTAATTGCACATTGCAGTATACATAACAAACCGTATTTCACTCTTCTGTCAAGTGAAAAACACACCATCAAATCCATGTGGAAAAGTGTTCTACGGAAATTCCA
>JAUEJJ010000013.1:5984314-5996524 GCA_032164275.1 Synergus coniferae | reverse complement strand
TAAATTACCTTATCTTAAGTGCCATGGAAAGACGATCATTTTTAATTAAAGCGCCTACTTTAAAGAACGATATGCAAATAATAATACACCAGACTTGGGAATATGTAATAGAAACTGATAATCAATTTACGAATCTAATAAAACTCGTTGATGTTTTGAAAACATTGAAGTTTAAAAATAAAGTTTTATGTCAAATGTAATTCTGAAGTTGTAGTGACAAATTAGTTTTTTAAATGTAGCTAAATATAGAATATAATGTTCTCTGTTGCATAAAATACTTTATAGGAAAAGTGATGAAAATCTGTAATCGGGTTATGTGTGTCAGATGCATTATATATATATGTAGTGGATCATATCTTTTTGGTGGATGAGGTCAGGTGTATTAAATGAGCTTTGCAGCATACCCAACAATGGCCTATGTACTCGTAAAATGAATTAATTCACCATTATATTCTTCCAACTAAAAGTAATCGCCTGGCCATGTAAGCTGAGCTTAACGATCGGATTTAAGCTGCTGTTCACAATGAAATAATGCAGTTACTATACACGTTGGACAAGTGTATAAAACCGAGGATAAATACAATGCCAATTGTCAAAGATCATTCTCATTTGCACTGACTTTGATCCCACAGGGTGGAGATCCACCGGACAATTTCAAATTCCTGGCAATTTCCCGGTTTTTCACGATCAAATTTTTCAATTTTTTCCAGTACCATGATCTAGTGAAATACTGTAGATCGAATCAGTAGAAACTACTTGAAAATAATGTCTACCACTTTAGAAATAATAATGAAACTGATTCAATAAGCTTTTCTTGAGAAGATTAAAATCTTTCGGTTTTTATTGTTTTTCGAAACCAATTTAGAGTACCTGTCAGTAATCCGCATCTGTCTCAACACGAAGGCTAGTTGCTCGCTTGCAGCAATGAAGGTTCGCGAGAAAGTGGCTGAAATTCGTGCCAACAGGTAGAATCACGATAGCATGGAGAAACCCTTCCCAGGGGATAATTCATCGCTAATCGAATGTGGAAGAGAAATCCAAGTTGCTAAGGTTTCCAACAATTAATAGACCCTGTTCCAATAATTAATAGTGCCTCCACGCCACACTGTATGGTTAAATCCTATTATCTGCTATAGGCCTTTGTAGAACAAACGAGTAGATCGGATTAAGAATTTATGAATATTTAACTCATAAGCAAAATCCTTTGTATTGCAGAGCGTATCCGAAACCACAGAGGACTAAAAGGCCGAACTAAACATTGCTTTTCGAAAATCCACTCCAAATTTATGTTACATTTTCTCTTCGAGAATTTCACAAGCATTCGACATGCATATATTTCAAAAATATTTATTCTAAAACAATCCAAAATTATTAGTATTCCATATACTTATCCCTTCGTACTTACAATTTAAACCACTCTCTAAATCTGAATTAGTAAGAAGTTACTAATGAAATAGTGCCGATTCGTTTACTAATTCACTTTATATGTAAGCATTTTTACTAAGGGCCATCCATAAACCACGTAGATGGTTTAGGGTGCGGGGTATGGCAAAATACCACGCTTGGTCACGAGGGGGACCGGGGGGGGGGGTCGGGTTAAAATCTACGTGGACATACGTTCTTCTAAATTTACAATAGTACATTGTGTAACGAGTGGGGTATAGTTGCATATTGCGCACGCGGGCGCCGCCGTTGGCGCACGAGCATTTTTTTTTTCTCTGGAGGTAAACTGGGTAATCCCCATCAAAAGTAGCCGGATGTGCGTGAGTGGGTACTCATAAGTTGAGAGCCTGGGCATATAAATATAGCTATGTATGTATATATATATATATTTACGTGAATATATCTCCAGACTTTCCATTTGAATCCTGCTATAGGTAGTGTGCAGTAGTTAGATTTTAAGGCCCCATAAAAAGAAGTCGTTAAAATACTCGTCGAAGGAATGGAATGGAATGAGAATTCATGTAACGAAGGGAGCAGGCATAGGTATCTTATCATCCTCTTTGTCAAAGCTCCAGGGAGAGACTCTTCAATTACAATGTGTTATAGTTTTAAACGTAAAATTTTCTTTTTATACCTAATTACTTTTATGTATTTAACTGAAGCTGAAACAGCGAGACTGGAAGAAGTGTAATTAAAAATAACTGTGCAGGTGTGAAATTATTGTCTCTGAGCAGATTCCACCAATTCGCAGACTGTCAGTTCCAACTTTGCCCAATTTTCAAAATTTAAATTTTTCCAGTTGTTTTAATAATGACAATCTGCGTATGATATCTGAACATCGGAAAGTAATTTCATGAATATGACAGGAAAGTATTAACTTTTGGATAGAGATCTGACTTGAGTAAATGGATCGAGATTTATCCTTTTCAAAATCTCTCATCATAAATTTGATTGGATTCACCACGTTATAACTGTTCCATACACCGAATTCGAGTCGTATCGTTTATAGCTGATCGAAATGTATAGAAAAAAATAAAGTAAAAACCACACGAATAGAGTACAACTGTGAAGAGAAGGACAAGTCCGTTGGGAACAAGAGAAATTATTTCGGTTGTCGTCGCATGATCTGTAACATATTTCACAATTCGCTTATATGTTCGCGTTTTTTCAAAGGTCTGCGACTATTCGAGTTTGGTAGCGGACGAACTGTGAATAAAGGTAGATAGGGGACCGTATGATACGCTATTGGAGGGTGGCGAACGATCCGTAAATAAAATTCGCGTGACAATCCGTTACGTTGCCAGCCAATCCGTTTATTTATTAAAATATGACTCGGGGTTGAAAAAAAATATCGACACCGACAACAGGAAGCGGCCTCTGTTGTTTCTATGGTTTCCTCACGCGATTCATTCTGCATCAGCACTGCATATGCTACTCTACATTTACGGGTAGCAGCAGCTTTAAACGCTAAGAGAAATTCACCGTTTATTTGATTTAATGCAAACAAGAGATAAATATGAAAACTGAAAAGTTTATTTTATCTTCAGAGTGTTAATTGTTAGATCAATCAGGCCGAAAGTAAAAATGAGGATCTGTCAAGTTAGTGCACAAACTAATAACATGAAAATTAACTACCCTGTTAGATAATATGCAATTTTCTTGCGGGAACTTTGAGGTACCTATTGAAAATTTATGAAATGCTAGCTGTCAGTTGCAATTACTATCTGTCGATAATACACAATAAAGTATGAATTTTGATGAGCAGAAGAGGTATTCGAAATAAGCAGGAGTGAATTTGTATTCGAAAAAGATGACGTCGCGTATGTGTTCGACGCATTTCAAATGCCCGTATGTATATTAATTGATTCTATGTCATCAAATACCTCAGGCTGCAGTTGTTTGATGATACCGCATAAATAAAACGGTCCAATACTTCGTGACATGTCGATAAATCATCCTATTCAAATTTAACCATGTATGTTGTCTGTCAGCAACTTACCTGCAACATAAAAATTAATGATTCTTAATAAAGGTATTCTAGCTACGAATATATTATTTAAATGAAATGGGTTAATTAAGAATTATTTCACACATTTTCACGCAATTTTGATGGTAATAAAACTACATTAAGAAGGTTGGGGAAGAGACAGCAGTCTGAACGATTCGGGACTAAAACTCGAGTAGTCCCTCAAACCATTCTAACTGCCTAGCACTCTCCGGGTTGTGTCAAGTTATAATTGGCACTCCTTAATTATCTCGAATTAAGCTCGCAGCTCCTTTTCCACCTTCAACCTCCACAACCCGACGTCTAAGTCTTCATTCCTCTCTTACTTTCCCTCTCTTTCTTGATCTTCCTACAATTTCTATTCTCTCATCATCTAATTCTCCTCCACTAACTTTCAGTCAAGTTTCAACTAACATATTATACACAAGAAAGTGTTTTTAAACCACATGATTAAACAGGGTGTCCTCTAAATTTTGCCCACGAAATTCTCGAATGTGAAATTCTAAATACCTTCTTTGTTCTGTAGCACCAATTTTGCTAGCATACTTTGCTAGCCAGAAGATGGAAAACCCACTTCACATTTAACAATACATTCGCTAAGTAATAAAACTTTTAGAAAAAAGTAAAGAACACTAATAAAGAATACTAATTAATTAATTAATCTAGATTAATTGCGAACACGTTACCCGTTTACATAATCGGATTAAAATTTCTTCCCAACCTCTCCGGACGAGAGTCAAAAGCAAACTAACAATAAGAGAAAAAGGTCGTAAATTTCGAAATCTTATATTAAGGGTCTGAAGGTCAGTCAACATAAACAAAACAAGAGGCCGCGAGAAACAGCGAACTTAGGTGGAAATTTCTAAGAAGTATAAATCGTCTCAGAAAAGATAAACATTTAGGAATTATAAACCTGACCCTTTTTGGCTTCGTGAAAATATCAACAAGAGTCATTTCTAAAATTATACACATTTGAATCATTAATTTGAAATTTTTTAATTACTTGTAAATTTAAATTCATTAATAATTATACATCTGCCAAGGGCGAGTTTTAAAAATATTGTAATTAATTAATTGCGTCATATCAACGTTTAATTACGAATTTGTAAATCGTACTAGTCTTCAAATTTTATCATAAATGTTTCTTTATTGCCGTTCATCTAGAAAATGGAATAAACAGGAGAATGTCATTACCTGCAAAACTTTTGGCTAATAACTAAAGAAACGTGCATTCCAGCAAGCGAGGGACAATAGCGTTTGGACTTAGGTTACCTTGTACGAATATTGTTCTTGCCAATCCCGAGAGGATCGCTGAGTAAACGTAGTTGGTAGGTTGGCTGAACCCTCTCGCTATGGTACATAGGGTGTACTAGCGAGTGAATATATATGTGTAGTTATGTATGCTCAGACAAGAGAAGATGGTATTGGTCTGCTGTGAAAACGAGGGATATAGGCAGAAATTCTGTGAGGCTGCATGGGGGACCAGGAGGTATGAATCAAGCTGCGCAAACATCGAACTTCGAGATACGGTGTCGCCTGCTCGACGCTATCCCACCAGGAACCGAACGAACGTACTCATTCGTGACTACGAGGAACACCTTGGCATAAGCCATTATCGTCCGCAAACGCAATTCGATTTTACCCTGTCCGCACGTCTTTTTTACACAATACTCTACGATGAAAATAAAGAACCCGATATTCAAAATTTACCCCAATCTCTTTTCAAAACAATTTTCTTCCACTGTCATAATATTATATCTGCAGAAAAGATTCAAGGCAGTGCCAATTAATTTACATAGATATGACACAAATCCTTGACATTAAACTTTTCATAAAAAGATTTAGGATCAGCAAAAAAAGTCATTAAGAATATTATACTACTTTTAAAACAAGTTACAAAAAAAAGTGAGAGAACTTTTCACTGATTTTTAAGTTGCAAAATGGATTAAAATAACGCTCTTTAAAGTATATTGAAGTGGTCCAACTCTCTGTGGTATTAGTAACAAGTGAGATTAAATTTTTTAAATTTACATTCCCATGAAAGATAGTCGAGATAAATGACAATTCAAGATCACATCAGCTTAGAAGACTACCACCACCATTGCCATTCAACATGAGAGTGGTGGTTTCGGGAAGATAAGGTTGTATGGTATGGAGAAACGTTCCCGCTCATCCCAAGGGATATCAGAAGAGTGGCCTTCTCCCTCCAGTCTTCCATCCCCTGAGTCGACCCTGGCTAGACCAGACTGGAATATCTTAAACGGCTTTTTTTAAGTAAAAACTTTATTCCCCAAAAGACGACGAGCTTTGTGGTCAAGAGTGAGACTGGCTACCATGTCCGGTCTGTCGAGGCCCCCTGTGATAAATCGTTAATATTCTAATTGGCAAAAAGTAGTTAAAAGGAGTATTCGGAAGCAAGAGTAAAAAAACGAATGACATGAGAAAAGGGAAGAAAATACACCCTTGATAGTGGAACTAAGCAAGAAAAACTCTAACTTACGATCACTCGACGAATTGATTCGGAAATATACAACTCCCTTGGGGAAACCCCATGAAGTTAAAGTATGAGAAAATGCAGTATTTTTTGTCTAGAAAGCTCTTCAGGGTGTGAATACGTATAGGTTTAAAGCATTTTTATAAAGTTTTATAACATTTGTAATTCCTTTAGTTAAAATTTAGT
This sequence comes from Synergus coniferae, assembly GCA_032164275.1. NCBI lineage: Eukaryota > Metazoa > Arthropoda > Insecta > Hymenoptera > Cynipidae > Synergus > Synergus coniferae. Next base: position 5,990,396 of record JAUEJJ010000013.1, on the reverse strand, counting down.
TAAAAAACTACATTTTTCACATAACAGACTATATTTTAGTTCATATAATCAGTTTACACCACCTCGGTGAAGCTTTTATGATTCACTTAATTAAAGGATTTTTTTTTACGGGATGAGACCAGAAAAATTAAATTTTTTAGACACTAGTGTACAAAGTTGTACACATCAATCCAAATAAGTCACTGCGATCTCAGCATAAGGAAGGAATGAAAGAGGTGAGTGGAGGGTGGTAATGAAATTTGATAAAGTTATGCCGCACGGCTTCGTCGTGCTCATCCTCGTAAAGAAATACGAGGTAGTTTGTTGCGGGGGTAGGGTGTCTGATGGGGTGGGCTTGCGGCTGGTAAAAGGCGGTTGCAAAAGAGAAGTGGAGACCAACAACGCTTTTCGCTTTGTGCTCCATGCCCTACGTTCTTGGTATGCTTTACGTAAGTTTCCGTCTCATTCACACACAATTCTTTTTTCATACGTCCTCTCTTTCTCTGAGTTTCCTTTAAGTTAGAAATGCATGCCTACTGCCTACAACGATATAGAACAACAAGGCCACAGGCTTCTGGTCCGCAGACGAGGCTACCAGTTAAAACTATGTTATTATGCTCGCCCAGATAATGAGAAGAAAGGAATGAAGGGGGAGGATAGTACGAAATGTGGAGAAAGGGTCGAGTTGCAGGAGGACATCATATACAAGTCTCGCGAGACATTTAGGATGCACATCCGGTTCGCAAGATGGCGGACACTTAACTTCCGGCACGGCAGGGACAGTTCCCGCCGAGGCCATTGTGTCTGCCAACTCTCGTGGAGCCTTCTCTTCTCTTACTTTTCCATCCCCCTTTTACTTCTCATTCTCCTTTACGTTCTTCATCATAGAGTGAAAAAACTTTATTGAAGAAGACAATTGTAATAAATAAAAAACTTTCCTCTTTGAAATATTTTTAAAAATAAAATTTAATAATATTACCAAGTGGCAAGTGACATAGTGATGGGACAGCGAAGGCTGACCATCGAAAATAAATCATTGATACATCGAAAACCTCGAAGCTGAAACCTCGATGTCAAACACATCGACATCGAAAGAAAAACCTTTTTTTTCTATATTATCATTTTCGATGTCCCATCACTAAGTGACAATACATTCTTTAGTACAAATGAATATTCCTTTAAATAGTTAAGCCTTGGAACGATCTTGTTTTGTAAACTTCATTACAAAACGCGACAGTCACTTTATGTGCAACACATTTATTCTCCAAGTGATAGGAGAGGGATTAGAGACGGAGGGATAAATGAGGTAAAAGATAAATGGTCCTCCGCTTTCTCTCACCTTAACACTGTAAACAATCAAATAAAGCACGTCCTGAGCGCTGTCTTATCCGCAGTGATCTCATCTGGTAAAGCTGAAAGAGGTTACACGTAGAAAACTACGAGTCGGCCAGTTGAATAATGCCACACCACGAAAAGTGTGAAGTCAAACTGACGTATACTCACAAGCCCACACACCTACTGGTCTGTATTCCATTTAACGTAGCAATGCTCTTTTATATATCACATTTAACGACACTATTTTCTTCCTCAGAGTGTACTGTTCAAAACCGTTTATGGTGCATTCAGAATGGTCATTATCTCTTATTAAAAAGTTCTCGAAACTTTTCGCTATTGGTTTGAATCAGGTTAAAAGGAAAGTTTATGTTACTGCGTAATTGGATCGCACAGATTTCGCATCTGTACGTATGGTGGTTTATTAGTAAAGTTATGGCTTTGTAAAATAATAGGCGGCATTAACTTTTGCAAATATGTGGGCTTATTAAAATTTTAATTGAAGCATCTATGTACATATTTGGACATCAAGGTATATAAATTAGGAAAAAGTGAAAAAATAATTGGAAAAAATTGAAAATAATTGTCGTTCTGCTTTTCGGTTAAGAAAAATGGACGTACTTCAGTTGTGATAAACCGATAGTATAGTGGAGGGATCAAAATAAACTTATCGTGAAGCTCTTAAGTTGCAGGGATGAAAGAAAACGAAGAGAGTGTAGGAGGTCTTTGAAGAATTATTTATGAAACGTTGGGTACGACAGAACGCGTCTAGATCGTCGAATAGAAACGTCGCGACTGGTAAAGAGGAATCGTATCCATTAAAAGCAACAGAGAGAGGAATGGAAAGCGAAGTAAAAGAGAAGAGAAGGGTTTGACTCCTCTAAAGGCGATATTTCTTGCCGGAAAGCCTCGGCATGCGTCTAAATCCTTAGCACGATCTCTGGCAACCATCTACCTTCTACCCTCTACCAACGATACAGGTCGACTCGATCTTCATCCTCAACCCAATCCTCCCTTTCTCTATCTCACTCTCTCTCTCCCTCTCTTTCCCCTCTCTGCTTTGCTTTTCTGTACCAATGTTGTTCAATGTAGATCCACGTTCGGGCTCTCTCGGGAGATATCTCGGGATTCGATTCGCCATTTTGCTCGCCAACCCTGTCTTTGACTTTGCCTGTCGGTGCATTACGCAGATAAGGGACAACTGAAAGCACCGTGACCATTTACACTTTACCCGTATGCTCCTTTCGTTCATCTACCGCCACTTTCCTTTTTTCCTGCTTTCTATAGATACGAATAAGCTGTCCAATTTCGAACAGTTTATTGTGGAAGATCTTATTTAAGTCTGATCTTTAAGAATGTGAAACGAATTTACTCAGATATCAGAAAATTAACGTGTCGAAAATGTAAACTCATCTTTAAACAAAATTTCCAAGTAATGTTTCAGTAGAATTTTTAAGCATTTTTTGCATATATCTCCATCAAGAAAACCTGCTCTAAAAAAAAATACGTGTAAACCTGATTATTTAATAATTTCACTCGAAGCCAGAAAAACGACAGGAGAGAGAAATTTGATTATAACCAGAGATGGGTTTAATGAAAAAAGACAATAGTCTGGGCAATGCGGTTTAAACGCTTGAATATTTTCATATGCCTCAGAGAAGTGAAATCTGGGAAAATTTCGCGTTTAACACACCTCGTCATGTCATTAGGGACCAGACAAAAGTAGTGGGAAAAAGTCAGCTCTATAAGACAGCGGACCTTGATGCGAGAGGAACAAAGAGAAGATGAGGAAGAAGAGCAGGAAGTCAGTTATCGGGACGAAGATATTCTGGCAGGAGCTTGTGGACATAAGCCGTATCTCTTGGGGTAGACCGTTGTACCAGAGGCTGTATTGATTATCTTTTAGCGTGTCTCTCGCTCTGTTTCTATCTCGTCTTTCTCATTCCATCTTTTCCCTCATACCTTTCTCTTTCTTTCTTTTTCCTGTTTTTATATTCTTCTACCTCCATACCTCTACCGGAAACCTTCAACACATTGTACCATTGTAGATTCTACAATTATAGGTATAATACAATTGTACAAACTAACGCAATATTAATACGAAAATAAGTTAATACCATTAATCGTTAGTTTAATGGTTTTAATGAAACAAAGTGTCTATTTTACAGCTTTTCCATACAGCCTTGTATCATAATCAAAATTGTGTGAAGCGAGTTTAACATTTCAACACTTCCATTCCGTTAACTTGTTAGATGATGAGAAGAAGACCGAGGAAAATTAGAGAGCGATATCAACCGTTGCATCTGTTCCCGATTGTTTGCTTTTATTTACTCGTTCCTTTTACCCCACTGCAGTCGTCGCAAAATACTCGCTTTTATATAAAGACCGACAGCCATACGATTTCTCTCTGCTTCACTTTTGCACAGCAGGAGCTTCCCTTCATGAGTATACTATATACGCTCTGCTACTCTATGGATACAGTGATTACATCGAGTCTCTTTTATGCTCTTGTTTTTCCTTTTTCACCCCCTTTCTCTCACCTCGATGATATCAGTCGTTTCGATTACAGTGCGCCGAACGATGCTGAACGCACACGCAGTTTAGGTTACGTTCAGCTGAATGAGAAATCGTAATTAAAATCGTGTACATGATTGACTTGTATCCCTATAGCTGCTTCCGAGAAAAATGAAACTATGTAATAGTATGTATGTATAGTCTCAATTTATTTTCCGTAAAGAGGTATTTTTAAAAAAGTAACAGATGCATAAGCTCACTCTGTTTTAAAAGTGAATATCCCTTCTTTATAAAACGAAATGAAAATATAGTTTAAAATCTTGATTTATTTGTAGCATTAAAATAATTCCTGATGATTATTTAACCTTTTTCTACTTCCTTTTTATCGTCGTTGTGAGCACCCTAACCGGATTATACAACGAGGAATCGCGTTTTCCAACAAGCTCTAGAGTAAACAAGCGATAGCAGGATGGTTCATGTTCGAACTAGCACAGGCTCACCGACACATTTAAACCAAAAACACGCGAACACACGAAAAACTAAAAGGCGATGCGATGGTTCACATTCACTCATTGATATTCATCCGGTGTAGCTCGGCAACGCGATTGGCTAACTACCCTCCTGTATACCTTCGTTTGCACGGAAAAAAAATTTCGCGAGCACATCGATGCCTGCATTGCTAAAAAGTTTAATACGATTTGAAATAAGGTATTGCAAACCACTAGAATATAGTATCCCAAACTCGTGTTTTTTTGTTCTCTTCGATATCACGTAACGTGGGAAAATGCTTTGAAAATTTACTCTACTATAGTGAAATATTAATTGAAAACAAGAATAGTCTTTTAATTGAAGAGATATACCGGACAATTGTCACAGTTTTTTTCAACTTTTTTCAATTCATCAGAGGACAATACATTTTTTCTATTGTATATTGTGTCATAACAAGGGATTATATTATAGCAATCTCAAAAACTTCTCGATAAAAATAAAAATGCTTTGATATGTTTCTTTACTGAATAATACTTATAATACTTTATCATGACTTTTTTTGCTCGTTAAATTTTTTTCTCCACCTGAACATCCTCTTTGCTTTCATTTTCTGTTCCTTTTGCACGTGTTCATCAACTACCACTAGAAGTAATGCATCGATTCGTTCCTGCCTCGATTTCCTCGGTTCACCCTTCCCTCATTTTCCAATACCTCGTCGCTCGTCACATTGGGTTTACTCTTCCTGATTAGGCCTCGCAAAGTAAAAACCTCTGATTCGTGACGCCGAGTAAAGAGCCCCTTGAGGTACAGAGCGGAAAAATTCGTTAAATCGAGGAATGTATTGGTAAACCGTGATGAATCTGTTGTAGTAGAAATTGGAGAAATTTATTGAAAACGAATACTCGAGCATTTTAAATAAAATACACATTCTTAAATAGATGCAAACATATTCTGTAGCTTGTCCGATCAGTGTAAATTGATCGAGAGATACACTACTTCGAATTTCGGCTGATTGCAAGATTTTATGACGCTTGGGTAAATGATTTACAGTATGGAAAATAAAATATTAAAATGAGAAGCAGATGGAAAATCCATCAAGGGACATTGTTTACGTGACAAATTATACTAAGTCTGCAGCTTTACTAAATCGCTTACATATTTACATAAATATACCGCAAGAGAGAACACGGTGCGAAACATTATAAAATGATTTACACAAGTTGGCTACTTTATTCATGTGATTCTCTAAGCCAATGTAAGGCGATTCACCCTTTTATGATTTAATACCTTCATTTATTTCTTTGCCCTATACATATATATAAATAAATTTAGAAAATCCCAAATGTTTGAATTAACTTAAATTTCACATTTGCTCTCCTTTAAAATTATGTAAATTGAGGCGCCGGATCGTATAAGGGCACATAAAATTTTTTGGTCCGAACGCAAACAGATCCTGACAATGTAAAAACTAAAAATTTAAAAATATTTTTTGATATTATGCAAGCAAAGAAATTACTTGAAATAAATATTAAAAAATGAAAGTTCAAACAAATTTTCAAAAGGCGTGAGAAGTCATTGCGCTTGGACCAAAATATTTTATGTGCCCATTACGATGCGGCGCCTCATTTATTTTCAATTAAAAATAGTGATAATTTGTTGAGTTTGAAAAAAATTCTTCTACTTAATTTCGCGTTTTATTTTGGAATATAGGACGCAATGTGACAGTATATCACGTCACTCGCATAACTTTCGATCTTCATAAGACACC
>JAUEJJ010000013.1:5966252-5984214 GCA_032164275.1 Synergus coniferae | reverse complement strand
GTTTTATTTTGGAATATAGGACGCAATGTGACAGTATATCACGTCACTCGCATAACTTTCGATCTTCATAAGACACCTTTCCGATATCCGTGCATTTTTTTTCAACCCGCACACTCTTCATCCAATCTCGTTTCGAGCACCGGAGTGTATTAGTCGAGAGAACTGGGAAATTTCCGAAGTCTGGCTCTGATGTATTTATGACGGTTCTTTCGAGCCATCTTTTCCCTCTTTCTCTGCTTATCTGGATCCCTTTTTATTTAATGCCAGGGTCAAGAGATTAATTTCAGGATTTCTGCTTCTTATACCCACTACAATAGATGTACATTCGTGTACTCCTTGCATCCGTATCATTTCTACCTTCTTTACTCTTGGTGATTTCCTTTATATCTACTTGATTTGTTTCAGTTTAGCTAGGATAAGTCATCTTTGGATACTCGCCAAACATGCAGATCTCTCATCTAATAAGATGCATTCCTAACTCTCTCAAGTAATTTCAGTAAAGAGTGCATTTTCCTTTTTCATTTAAAAATCACGATAACCATCCAAATAAGCTTGCCATACAATTCCAAAAAGAAAAACAATTCCCTAACCAAATTCGACCATTAGCAATAAAACGCCTTTGGATTAAAGCCAACTATTTGAAATTCAATGGTAAGAGCCTTGTACTTTTGATAATAATTTTCTATCGTTAATGGGTTTACGATTAAAAAATTACTACAAAAGTTTCACTAAATGTATTTTTCACCAGCCTCAAATTTTTTGCTTACAAAATATACGAAATTTATTGCGCTCAATAATAGAAGTCAAACAGAAGGTAATTTATCAACTTGCGTAGTTTAAAATTGAATAATTTGCCTCTTTGTTTATTTTAAAAAGTAAACATTGCAGAAGGTACTTGGAAGTCGATTTTTTGAAAGAAGTAATTCTTCACAAGTCGTTGGGGGTGTGAGAGTCTTGTCAGCCATCTTTCAAACTTACGGAGTATCATATCCGGGGTTGTATCTTGCTGATGTTTTCATATACCCCCTGAGAGGGAAGAGGTAACAGGAGGAAGGAAGAGAAATCCTGGAGGTATGGGGATGCGCTGCTGTAAAACACAGCATTATTATCCTTCTACTCCATTACCCGGGCGCTGTATAGATGCCTGGAAACTGGTACGAGAAGGCATAGGATACTCCGACAAAAACCAAAAACCCGGGCAACTACGGGCAAGGGCCATTGACTCTGACACTAACGCCTTTCAACCCCTGACATGATTTATCTACCAGTTCCAAATTTTCGACTTCCATTTCTCGATCTTGCAATCGATTTCTTTTTCTCTCTCCTCTTTCGCTTATTATTATTTTCTACACAATTTCAGCGAGTTTCAACCAACATTTGATTTCTCCACTACTTTTTTTCTTTAGTATAAGAATCCTTAAGAAAATATAAGTTTAAAGAAAATAAAGGAAGCTAACATTTTACACAGTCGGCATAACATTTCAAAATTCGCCCCATTGAAGCACGATTGATGTTTAACAATCAATTATCTACGCTCACCCCGCTTAAAACTCTGCAATACGAGAAAACTTACTGACATCCGAGTATTTTTGCCCAAACCTGAGTAGTCTTAAATAAAAACAGTTGATCAAAATCACCGTGAAATGGGAATCCTGAAAAACGAAATCGAGTAAGCTAGAGCGCTAGTTTTCAAATGCGCTAGAGTGAAAAGGAAAATAGAAGGTTTGAAAGAAAAGTGAGTGAAAGCAAACGAGAAGGAAGTACTACAGATAGAGACAGAGAGAGGAAATAGGCGTCTGGTAAAGGGATACGTGGTAGCGCAGTTCATTCAAACGAGGCAAGAGAAAGCTATTGAAATAAGTAGGGTCGAGAGGATAGGGAGAGAGTGAGTAAAGAGATGAAGAGTCCTCTCCCACTTTTTCATAGCCTTCCCCTCCCACTTATTTTACTGAGTCTCTCTCTTCCGGCCCATTGGTCGCCCTCATGATTTAACCTCGCGTTTCGTTTTCCAAACGGGTAGCATCCAAACGGGAATGGAGAACGATCGGCGCTTCATTTTTTTTAAAATACGCACAGAAACTTGCCTCAACCCAACTCAATTCAATGCAACACACATAGAGAGAGAATCTGAGGGATTTTTCAATGCATGTGTGTATATTTGTACATGGATAGCGTATACAAACTACTGTAGGAGAGTTTACTTCGCGGCAAACTATCCTTATGTACGCGGACCTCTTTGTGAAACATAAACCAGTCACCCCTTTCACTCCTTTATCATAGCAGTTTTTCCCATCCCTTTGGCCTGTCACTCACTCCTTTCTCTAGTCTCATACAGAAACACCTATGAACATAACGGATGGACTGTATAAGATTACTAAACCCCTTTTTATGGACGTTGGATACTCTAGTTTGCTTATAAGGAATGACTTATATAAGGATATATAAATTTCGAATGTAATTCAAAGTCTGAAGACTCCAATCAAGGCAACAACTACTTTTGTTTTGTCTTATTAATTAATATTATAACTATAACAGCGCGATTATAAAAATGATCATGGCTGACCATAAATGCCCTTTACTACTTAGAACACATGCAACATTCTTGGTAGTAAATTACGAGTACCATAGAAGCATTGAATTACAAAAGTATACGATGCAGATCACGCAAAGAAAATGAATCGGTCTTGCTGTACATTGCCCTTTCCACTTCGAAAAACTTGAGTAAAACTTTGTTTGACGTTAGAGTGGAAATAAAAGAGATTGAAATGTGAAACGATTTTTTGTATTTGAATAATTTAAATTATATTTTTCATATATTAGACTTTTCATTTGCTTTCTAAAGCACTAAAAGTTTCAAATTAACTAACAGGACTGAAAAGGATCAATTTTGCGTACATAATGCGAACTTTTTCATTCGCATTGTTCAACTTTGCTAGGTCGATTTAAAATTCCTCCGATTTCAAACTTATAAAACTTTACCTATAAAAGTCGGCGCAAACGACAAGAATAAAAATAGAAAGGGCACAACAATTACAGTGCTACCAACATCCTGTCGATATTCGTTATGCCGTAACAAAAGAGAATTTCTTGACCGATAGCTACTTCCTATTGAAAAACTTTCCTTTATACTCCTACTTAACGTCTTACTCTGGCCATCCTGTTAACACATTTCAATGACATTTAGCTATTAGCTTCCACCCTTTCCCATTTTAGTAAAAATATTAAATAATTTTTAATGAAATTAATAAAAATATTAGATATTAATACTGACAAGAATTTTTCATTAGGTAAAAACTAAAAGGCTAGTATGTTAAAATACTTTGAAAATACCCGAAAGAAATTAATTATGCACTCTGTTAATGAATAGATGCCAGGATAGATAAGTTGCGCTGTCTATTCAGTAGTAATGAACGTTAGCGGTCAGACAAGTTGACACGTAGTTTTGCGCCTCGATCTATCAATCACAAATCAATGTCAAGGTGATATAATTCTAATTCTTTTCTAGTTATATTTGTCTTTACTTTGTGAAAAGAAATGGTTTCCAACAAGTTGAACATCAACAGCAATTAACACCATTTTATAAAAGCTAAATGGAGCACAAAGCAACCTGTTTTCTACCTCTCTAGACGTGAAAATACGCGAAACTTATTGCGCGTTGACTCGTCACGAGAATGCAGTGAGTAGCGTCAAATTAATGTAATTATCTAGCTCATCGCTGTTGACATTATCGTCGCCATTGGTTCCGCCAGGTCAACTCGAAACTCGTAATTCGAGACCTGTGATGAGCTCCATCGAAGAGATATTGCATCATGGGATATTAGCCGTACAGTGGAAGATCGACGTCTCTCGTGGTCACGATTGGCCAAATGTTTAGCCTAGCATCGCATATGTTGCTATAATCCATCCATGCACAAGTACAAAGATACGTTCATTCTCTCATTTACGCATGTAAACTATACGGAATTTACTCTGATTTCTAGTCCCAGCCGGACGACCGTAGGGACGACGATCTAGGGTTGGCCAGAAAGTGGAAGCGTCACGGTCTGGTTTTGGGGGAGGAAATAGATCGGACAGTCCGACAAATGGGGAACGGGTTGCCAGGATATAGCAGCCGGGAGTTTCGCCTCGTGAGGGGCACGTACGTGTTCGGGATTACGGCGATCAATGCGGTAAGCCTTGTTTGTTTTAGGCTGCATCCCACTCATGCCTCAACCGATGTAGCAACGTTGGCCCTCTGTTGATTTCAGTAATCGGCCCTCTACTAAATCCAGTCGGGAATAAAAAAAAATAGTGAATTTTCATTCCGGTCTCGTAAAATAATGAAGTTTTCTACGAAACCCTTGTGACTAATTTCTTTTTCAAAGCAAAATTTAATGCAAGAAAATTATTTTAAAAACATATAAAACTCATTTTCTTTATTTCAAGCGCATTTCTTTTGAGAGGTAATATTTCTTCTCCTTCTACGATTCAAGAAAATTAGATTTGCAATTAAAGCGCGTTTTAATTTCCATACAGCTGCTTTGTGAGAAGTTTAAAAGAAGTTATAATTAAAAGGAGACACGACTTTCTTTATTAATTCTTCACCAGCAATGAAAAATAGGATGAGAAACTGCATTTTCTTCAAAAGTCCTTGCCTCATTTGAATAGGTTTTATGAAGTTAGTAGATATCCTTTTGCAAAGTAAATAACTTTTTTTTTATCGTCCACAGTAGAAAAAGTAAACTTTACCATTGTTTGAAAGGCAACAGAAAAAATAACGGTGCAGTCGCAAGTGCGAACTAAAGGTCTTTCATAGGAGACCGTAGTGCTTTACGAAATAGAATGTACCCGGCATGAACCGGGTAACGAGGAGCAGATTGGTTTCGGGTGCAAAACGGCGAGAGGGTTGCTCGACCCTTGCGGATGAGAGGTGCGCCTGGATCAGAAGGAGAGGCAGTGTAAGAGTGAGAGAGAAGAAAAGTACTGTCAAGCGCGAAAAACGGAACGAGTAATTAAGGAATCGGTTAACTTTAGAATCATATTTTATCACGTTCACAACCCTTCCTTTATCCACGTCTATTCCCTCTGCCTCTATATTTTTCAACTTTTTTTAATCTAAAATATATTCAAATAATTCAAAAATCAAATATCTGAAGATAAATATTTTGAAATATTAAATAATGAAAAAAGTGCATTTTGACCTGTCCTTACTTCTATATTTGAAAAACACTTTATTTTAATCGCAAACTTGCGAATATTTCCTTTTGTTTAGCTTTCTCCGAACGCAGTGGAACGAAAAATGATGCCCGCTTTTCTTGCCCGTTGCTTTATTTATGCTCTGCATTTAAAAAAAAAAAAGACCCCGAATCCAAAGTCAGTGATGTATCAAGATCGAAGTCCTATGGGATTATCCTATGAATCCCAGGATTCTCTACCGGATATCGCCTCGGATACTGCGCTTTGCGATGCTCCAATGCTCCAGTTGTTTGAATACGATTTCCGTGACTGGATTTTCAAAAGCTTCTCAACCTAGTGTAGATGTTGGCAGCCTAAGGTGAAAACGATTTTCGATTTCTTATTTTGAACAAATGAAGTGGAGAATAAGATGAATATAAAGAAGAACTCTCTGAAGATATACATTTCTTTCAAAGCGAATATGTGCATATATTCGAAAAGAATGAAGCATCTATCTCCAAAATATTTTTAAAGATAACATAAATAAGCTTTCAACTAAAATAAAAGCTTGAGTAATGAAGCTAAAATTCAATTTGTATGATTTGAAAAAAGGACTTGCAATTAAACTAAAATCATTTAATTCAATTTACTTAGTAACACGTTTCCTCCTTGTAGCGTCTATGGTATTTATCTCAAAAATAAAATGAGAATGTAACTCCTTCTAAAGAAAAGCATCACCACAAGCGGAACTAGAAAAACCGGGATGTATCTTCCCTTCCCTTTCTCACTATATCACTCCTCGAATTCCTTCTGGTTTTCATTTTCGTGCGTCTCTCCTCTCTGTTGTTCTCTCGGCTGTCAGAACGATTCGGGCCGTTCATTCGTTTCAGCTCGCAGGAAGAAACCACCACCAGCCTTTTATTTCGAGCCGACGTGTTTTTCTCTTGGATCTAAGCCGTCTTCTCCTATATTCAGAAGATGAGCAACGGGGAAAGACAAATCGTGTGACGCGAAGACAGAGTGATGAGTTAATGTATATTCGATGAACAGGCGCCGTCCGCTATCGAAGCCAATCAGTCGACACGTGTTACGAAAACGTCAATGGTATTGGTCTTTGTAAGTTAGAGTGTTAAATTCGAAAGTCGGAAGAGGGAAGAACATTTATAAAGTCGCATCAATATCGGTAAACACAAATGATTCGAGTAGAGTGAAACAAAGTAAAAAGTACGCCGAAGAAAGAAGGTCACAAAGTTTTTCCTGATTTAAGTCAAGAGCAAAAAAAAAGAGAAAAAGAGATGAAATAGAAAGAAAAGCGTGGGACAGGGATAAAGAGGTAGAAAGAGAAGAGGGAATGAAAAGAAGGGATGAAAGGAAGGGGTAGAACAACGGTTGAGCTCTACGTTTCATTAGCCCCGGCGGCTAACAGTTAACCGACAATTTAAACAATTTTTAACTTTTAAACTTCTATGTCCTCTCTGCTCTTCTTTTTTCATCCCCCTTTAGACTCACATCCCTTCCTTTTGTATTTTTTTCTCTTTTTCTTCCTTCCTGTCCTTTTTTGTACCATGTCGTCGATTCTCGTCGAACCTTCTAGGATACCGTGCGGAACGACTGGGCTCCGCAGGGTCGAACGAACTTCGCAATATGTAATTATAAAGATAGTTAAAGTTTTAAATCGATACGGAACACGGGAACTCGCGAGACAGGCGAAGTAAGTCGCGGAGTTTACCTCGGTAGATATACCGAGCCATCCTGCTATCCTGAACCCCCCCCCCCTATCCTCAGTAAGAGAGATCCTCACACCATCGTCTTGCTCCTCGAAGCCATCATCCGGCTACCCATCTATCCTATACCATCTATGTACCTAGGGAAAAATTCAATCAGTATCTCTCAGAGCTCGTTTACCCAACGGGACAACATCACCCCTTCAGGTATGATGTAAATGAACGCGAAATGCATCCCTTTCAAAGAATTCGACAGAACGACTGGATAAATGATACGAATTGAGTGATAATCAAGACAGGATTCTTGTATTTTAAATTATCATTCCAGGAAGAATGTATTTAAAGAGAAACATGAATTGCCGATTTAAAATCTTTGAAAATTCTGTAAAATTTTCAGAGTAGACATCTGAAACTTCAATTCAATTCATATAGTATACATAGATAATTATTAAAAGAATAAAAACTTGAATTTCACAGCGATATGAAGTTTCCGGTGTTTTAATTAAATTCCCGGTTATTTCTCAATCTTCCCCGATTTCCCGGTCAAATTGACACCCCGAATACTAATTTGAAAACTAGAAAATATAATGCTGATTTACATATATTTATATATACATATGTATATATCTCTAAATACAGTAGCAATGGGTTTCAAACGGTTGTATCGTGGTAGAAATCCGTACAACATGGAGCAGCATGAACCACGGTATTGAAATTTTTGTCAGAGGGAATACGAGGAACGCGTTTCTCCCTTTGACAAGCTAGGGTGGAGGAATTTCGATAGCCTGTTGCCGGTGCAACCAGCAGTAATATGCAAATAGCGCACGGACGATGACAGAAAGCGAATAAGAGCATAGGTGCAAGTAAGAGAGAACGAGAAAATAAACGCTATAGAGGGAAAAGGAGAGGGTAGTACAAAGAGAAGAGAAACTGGACGGAGATGTTTCGACCAACATCATCACATAGATATGTGTGGAAACGTGTGAGCTTTGATCGTAATATCGTTGATTGGCAACGGAGTAAGCCCGATTAACGGAATCCTATATCCTTTGAGATATCCCTGAGATAACCTTAGGGCATACTATGCAAACATTCAGTGCCAATATTCCAATTCCAGATCATCTTGAATTTAATGTTGAGGTGGAACTCAACCCGATTTATCATTATATCAAAAATATAATATGAATAAAAGTATCACTCTAATAAAAGATCCGTCTTGCTCTCACAGGGGAAGACTTACTGAAAACGTAAAACACATGTGTTTTACGTTTAAGCTCTGTAGAAAGCAGACCCGAGTCCTTTGCTTTTAATACAGTGGACTGAAATTTGCGAAAACTACAACTATTTTTGTGGATAGTTTTCTGAGTACAAAGTAGAAGGGAATTTTTTAATGTGAGGATGGCATGTTGGAGGAGAAGGGAAACGAAAGAACTGCCTGTGGTGTAATTAAAATAGTTTACAAACGTGCAGGACTGAGGCTCTGTGAAGGGCCGTGGACAATACTTTGTCGGAGTAGATAGCGGGTTACATGCGAGGCACGTAAACACATCGACCATTTCCTTTGTGGCGGATGTGAGCGGACAGATTGGAAAACATTTGTCCTGGCAGCCCTTGAACTACCTCATGTTCCTCATTCGCTGGTTCCACTAGCACCAGCACGACTACGACCACGAGCACGTTGCCCGATTCGTTCATGTCACTGTTCATCCCGATTTTCACACACGGAAAGCTACAAACCAGAACTTTGCTCGCTGATACATAAGTAAATTAACTGAATTAATTTAAAGAAAACACTGAATTAAAGTAAACTCAATCAACTCATTGCACTCATTGCACTCCTGATTCAACTCCTAATTTTTTCCCCTTCACCAAACATGGTTACGTATTTCTCCACTAAAAGTTACAAAATCACGAAGTTGCCTTTTAGCGCACAGTAAAAGGAAAGTTTCACCTTAAAAATAACAAGAAATATTTTCGAACGAAAATCTGTCTAACAAATCTACACATCGCTTGTTGAAATTACTGAAATTTAAAATTGGAGAGACAATCCGAAATGCAGAATTCTGTTTTAAAATCCCAGATGTATCAGAACTTAGAAAATATCTACTACTGCATATTTATGGTGTGTCAGATTGAGGAAGTTAACGACTTGAAAATCATCATAAGAAACTTTACATGAACTATATACGACCTAGGGCAGTGTGCTCTGAATGCTGCCAAAGATATACGCATTATTATGCTTTGTCGATGCCTTTTTATCCAATACGTTGCTCACAAGTCGAACGATGTAAATAATGAGGCGGCAAAAGCACTGAAGAGGATAGGGTGCCATCCTCCTTCTGCATACTAGAGATAGTGTCTGTAGTAATGCGTCGTTTATACTAGAGTGTTACTTTTACGGTTAAGTTGAGATACTGTGTTATTCGATTATCACGTATATTAATAAGGCTCAGTTACGCTTCAATGAGAAGGACGATATTAAATGAGCGAGATAAAAATCCATAAAATAAGTAGAAATTACGTGAATACAATGCAATAATGTGTATCCAGTTTCAATTGCATTTCATTTAACTCTTCGAGTTAAATGAAATAAAGTTAAATGAAATGCCCAGCGAGTTTTATGTTAAAAAAAAAAGAATAATTTTTTGAGATAAAGAAGTTTCACAGATTGTGTTTTTTCAAGAAATTAACATTTTCGGAATGCTGTCCATACCACGATTAGAGTTCACAGAAAAAGTAAAATTGTACTCACAGTAACCTCAGTAACAAATTTTGGACCAACTGGACTCACCTAAAACAGACAAAAAAAATGGATTAGTCTTTAAACCATCAAACAAAGTAAATAGAAGGATATTGTAATAACATAATCTACTTTTCTTTTCATTTTCCATATAACTTTTCTTTCAATTTTTGTTAAAATTAATAAAAAAATGTACATTGGTTTCAAAATTACTGAAAACATCACTTGAAAAACGACAATTTAACATCGGGTTCCTTATTTCGTGGAATCAAGACGAGCAACGCTTCTGCGGGTAACTCTAGCGATAACGAGAAACTTTTAAGAAGTAACGCTTGGAGTCCTACGTAATATGTATAACGTAGAAAGGGCGAGAAAGTCTTGAAAGATGAGGAGGTTGAGAGGCTGCCAGGAAAGGATGAAGGAAGACGATGTTAGGGTGAGGCGATCCGGCCTCCGTTAGCAGCATATTGTAATGCGTCGAGAAGTTGGCGAATAAATCGAAGAAGCGTTGAGAGTAAAATTAGATAACAACTACCGCTGACTGCCGGTGTGGAAGAACGAAAAAGTGAGATAGAAAGAAGAAGCACTGGGAGAAAGAAAGATGGGTTCGTGGAACTTTTAAGGACCATCCTCTTATTTCCCATTCCTTAACCCAACGTGGCCAACTCGCCTCATACTTTCACTTTTGCTCACCTTCACGCCCTACCTTCATCCCTCACCTACACCACCTTTCGACCAATCTAACCTGACTTCTCCCATTCATTTATCCCGAAGCTTACATTATTAGGCGTTACTTCCGTTCAACATTTGTCCGCTTAAAAAAATAAATGATCGCCTGGAGAAAAAGTTTCTCTTTGCCGGCTGTGCCTCTTTTTCTCTGTGCCTCCTTTCATCGTACTTACTCCCCTTGCATTCTAATTCCCTAATCTTTCAGTTATGCTCTCTTTGTCTGGAGTTTTCTCTCTCCTATCCCTAAAAAGATCTCTGGAAACGCTTGCTGTACAATTTATTCCCTAGGGAGTTTGTGGGATATCTTGCAGCAAATTACCCACCTAGATTTAATCTTTGACTTTTAGCTCGACTCTACCTTTTTTTTATTATGCTCCTCTTATCATGAATTTTTAATTATAGATATAAAATGGGAGTACGCAAAGCGTAGAATTTTCAAATAAAGCTTCCTCTATAAAACTCTAATTTTGTAAGAGTATATTTACTGCACAATATCTTTAACAGCAAAAAGTAGGTGAATATTTGGGAACTCCTAGCTAATATCGAGTGTATATTTTATAAAATTTTGGTAGTAAAATACAAACAAAGTAACTGTATTGAAATTATTTGTAGAATGACCAATAACATCAATCTAAAGAAAGAACTATAAAATGACTTTTTTTGCAAAAAGAAACACTTCATGTCAAAACTCGATGTAACGGGATGCAGAATAATGATAAAGGCCTGTTTGCTACAGAAGTGAAACTACTCTCACAAAACAGTGATAGGAGTGCAGAGTACTGATAAGAACTCGAGCCAGACACTCTGGGGAATAACTATCGGTTTGTTTTGTTTTAGAGATTACTAATTACTAGCAAACTCTACCATGCGATCAAAAGGCCAAAGTTTTGGCGAAATTTCATTTTCATCGCAGAAGTCAAGAAAACAATCAAATCAATCGCATAAAGTAAAAATAGGTTGCGATCAAAATTTAGGCTATTAGAGAAGGGAACGCTATACATAAATGTACGGGGAGGATCAAACAAGCTATTAGACGCACGTTATGTAGTTAGACTAGGTCGACATTAAACCTACTGTAACCTCTGATGTTGCACCCTTGGGAAGTCCACATCCCGTCAATTACGTTCCGCTTGTCACCACCGAAAACGGTAAAACCATAAATCTTACAAGAGTAGTTTTCTATGAAGATTTTACAAAGTCTTCTTATTCCTTGAAATTATTTAAAATCACTATAAATCTCTATAAATCTCTTGATCTCTTTTTATGGTAAAAAATAAATAATAAATAAAAATGGGTCTGAAACAATATTTTGCCTGTCATTTCCCGGCTTTTTTTTGGGTAAGGGTTTACTTAACCAGAATTTTAACATTTTTTTCAGTGAATTCCCGGCGATTTCCCGATCTTTCCCAGTTACCGGGTCAAGTCGCCACCCTAATTGGTACTTTTTTTACTCGGGGTCAATTTTTTGTAATTAACGGAAAATCCCAAAAGTTTTATCAAAGTGTTCATTAGAATCAAGAGATGACCCGCAGAACTGCAAATAGGGGTGAAAAGTACACGAGTGGTGTATTTGAAAGATATTAAAGAACGAATTTCCGGGTAACATGATTGTCATCGAACCAACCAACAGAGTCGAGAGTATGGCTAACGAGATCAAACAGGGGATGAGTGACAGGATTGGTGCAGATAGACAGATGTATACGAACTCAACGGGGTGCAACGGGAATGGCAAACGCAACGCGGTTTCGTGGCCAACCGCAGCTGGGCTGGGCCCGACGGTTTCGGAGTAATCATTTGCAGCCTGAATACATTACCTATGCAATTTATTTTGGTTTGTTTCACTTTTGTTTCCATGATTTAGTGCCCTCGCATAGGGCTCGATAAATTGTACCACAATCTTCTGTCTTGCTCTCTCAACCTTCCGAAAGCGGATCCGGAACAGTGTGTACCGACCGAGTGCGTCTATTGATTCCTGACGAGAGAGTAATGTTCATCCATTAATGATCGCATCCTGAATAAATCATTTGATAAAATGGACCTGCTGTCCGCTTTGTATGCCTGAGGCCGATACGTCAAATCTGTATGGGACAACAACCAACTGAGGTCCTGGATAAAATAGATTAGCGAGAATTTATCAGATAAAGAATGGCTTTTGTATTGTGAAGTGTATTTTTTTACGTAAATGACTGCAAACAAAATCAGTATATATAGAATCTAGCTCGAGGTATACATACTTTCGATTTTCAGTGTATTTCAAAACTGTAAAATTGTGTATGATCGGAAGTGATTGGAAGTGATTGAAAATGAATGTAAATATTTTCAATAGATTGTAACCGACTGAAAGGTAAGGTGATTGCTGCCAGTTTATTTAATTTGTGGTCTATGTAAAGATAAAAGCGAAAATTAAACTCAGAGGCAACTGAAATTGTCCTTTCAAGTCTCACGTTTAGCCCTGGGGAGAACTTAAATGGTTCCGATTATCTACAGAAAATATAGAGTGATAATTGAGATGCTTAAAGAGAGAAAAAAGTAATCATTTACAGAAGTTGACTTGCAAATTCACTCACTCATAGACTTTGGAGGCGAGAGGGTTCTAACAATAAGTAGTAGTCGTTATGAGAAAGCCGAAAGTGCGATTATGCCGCTGATCCGAAAACATTTTGATTTATGATTCTGGGCAATCAACCGACTCTCATTTAGATCGATATAGTTTCGGTAGAATACAAGAAACGGATATTTCATTGTTTCGACGGCCAAGAGTATTCTAGACTCCTTTTCCACTCGAAAAATCCAAAGCAGCACTTCATATACCTCTTAATGTCATGCGCATATGATTGCAAGATACATTTCCGAGCACGTAGAACAAATATATCAGATCTGAATTCAGCAATCCTTTGTTTGAAAAAAGCGACTTTAGCCCATATATTCATTTGAATAAATAAATAAATAAAATCTAAAATCTAAATCTTTAATTCGATTAAAGATGACGACAGAAATGCGGGTCATGTTCTCTAAAACTAAGTCCCGGGAGTTTTGATACATCTTGCAATTGGAATTGGCGTCTCACGAGACACACCACGAATGAGCTTGCATTGAGACAAATGGCACGACAACAATGAATCATCGTATGTCAAAAGCAGGAAATACGAACCTCCATTCGTAACTATGACACGAAACTTCTCGAGAGATATAAACAGAGAATATAGTTTGTGACAATATTTTCCTTTTTTTTTTAACAACTGTTCTCACTGACTTAATTCTAAACGCTTTCTTTACATGAATAAATCACATCGTGACAATGTTTTCATTATATTGCATTGTAATATTTTTGTTCTAAGAGGAAAGTCTGAATAAAACTCATTTGTTAAAAAATACTCTAATTAAAACTCGAGAGAAAAAAAAGGGTGTTTAATTTATACTAATAGATCCGGGCACCTTCATTTTGCGTTACGCTTTCGCATCAAAATGGCTTACGTTGCTCTCTTTCAAGAAGAAGCTGGTCCGGACACACTGTTTAGCGAATTACGCTTTATCCTTTCTGAATCCCAAGCGACCCCTTCCTACACCCACACCATTTGATGTGTTTGCAACACCACGTCCGCTCTTGATTCTCGCCTGATTAAATGCGAAATTCTACCAGGTTCTTTCTCCTGTCCGTCGTTTCTGAACCTCTTTTCCTCCTCTTTTTGCAGAGAACCCATGGAGTTTGAATCTTTCTTGTCCTTCCAACTCTGCTCTCAGGAAGGCATTACCCTCGCCTCATCGCCGTTTTCCTCATCCTTCCTTTGTTCCTCGCGTTACTTTGTTCATGCTCGTTCTCATCCTGCGACCGACCAGCCACGATACTTGGCTGATATTGCCTTTCGTTAGGAGAGTACTCTCCCTTCAGTCTCTCTCGTTCCCTCTACTATTGCCCTATTGCTGACCTCGTTCCTCTTTATTTCTATCCCTCTGCTCTCTTTCCGATTCGCGTGGATATTTGCTTAACGCTAATTGGAAAGTGCTTCCACCCTCGTCTTCTTGTGTACGCCAAGCGGAGAATTAGAATGCAAGTAGTGCATACAACCCGCACTACTATCTTTCCTCCTTTGTAAACCGTGTCACGAATTTCTTCGTTTTCCTTCCATTTAATATAGTTCACCTTAAATAGACGTTCTGTGCAGAGTCTCTTCGGACTTTTCAGAAAAAAAGAAAGTACCTATGCTTAACAAATAGTATTCTGAGTTCTTTTCATTTTTTTTCTTCTTTTTTCTTTCCTTTTTTTCCTTTTAATTTTAACTTATTTATTCTGCATTTGTACATTTGTTTCTGCATTTTAAACAGATACCAGCATCACCGCCTTTTCAGGATTTTTGGCTGACTAAACACGGATCTCCACTACTGCATCTCCACTGGATGATCATACATTGACCTGCACTACTGACTAACACCTGATCTGCACTATAAAAAGATATCGTCGCTTATGAGAGGCAGTAGTACAGGTCAATGCATGGCCAGTCAATTGAGAGCCACAGTAGTAAAGGTCCATATTTAGTCAGAAAAAATTGTTTAAAGACCAACGGCCATATCTTTTTATAACATGCAAATATATAATGTGCTAAATTTTCATCTATGGATCATGTAATAAATGTTTCCGAATAAACTAGCAGTGCCTCTTGGGACAATTGAATACCATCGAGAGTAGAAGGAATAATCACACGTCTTTTTTTATCTACCCTTTCGCTTTTTCCGTTTACAGTTACATGAAATCGTGATCGAGGCGACACGAGTTTCGGAAAAGGAAAAAAAGCGAAACTCGAGGTGATGCTCGAAGCGCATGGAAAATTCGTCAGCAATTGAGAGTCCTTTGTTTTCTCCAATGTTAAGGGCAATGAATGGGTTTTTGTGCACCAAGCGAAACTGGAGATGAGTTTGTGAGTGTAGTGCATGGATCTATGGGTCCATGGTAAACAGAGAATTACCGTTAATGGTAAACGGATTAGCCAGACAGATATTGTGAGCGCGATCCCTTTGATGAACGACAGATAGTTTTTCGTTAATTTACAATGGAAGCAGTTCCCTCTTGCCAGCGTGCGATTATTCGCGCACACCCTACTGGGCTGTCGAACACAACCCCTGATTTACCCAAGCTTTGGGTGATACGATCGCGTCGAGTATCCGTCGATGCATGGGAAAATCACTCTCTTTTCGTGCTGTGACGAACCACCAATTATTACACCGTGTAATCGATTGGATTATCGAAGTTTTGATAACGCATAGAGCTCGTCTCCCTTTCGTCCAGACTGGTTCCAACCTTGTCTATCTCTGCCTGTGATTCTCTGTCCCTCTAGAGCTTGTTGTCTCCCTCGAGTCATCATCTCTTTCTCTCTTTCGCTTTCTCTCTTACCAGCTTCCCTCCACTCATCCTCCTCTCGTTACCATATACACCACTGTGTTCCGTGCCATGGCAAATTATTTGCTCCGTCGGAGCATGAATTCCAACCGTAATTACATTTCGCCTGATATTCAATTAGTATTACCAACCCGGGCTTGCTACACGTGCCTACGAGATATGAAAGAAAAAGACGAGAGGGAAAAAAATAACAGAGTGGACACAGTACTTAACAAGATAAACGTAACTCGGGAACGGTTGAGCAAATTCTGCCATTTTCGACCACTCACGAGATTTGTTTTGCTCATACCAAATTATTTATAATCATAAAATATACCTAATCTAGTGTGAAAACTTAGAATCCATTATTTTCAATCTAAAAATGTTGCCAGCTTATTAAGTCTAATATATTTATACATCATGAATCTCAGTTTATAACCGTCAATAAAGGTAACCACAGGAAATAGACAGTAGTACAGAACGTAAACATCTAATTTCACTGCATTTCCACTTGGGCGGTTTCCGAATCTCGATTTTCAATAATCGGGTTCTCTTTTCATGGACCCTATAAGTTCTTGTTACACGAGAGCAACGAGAATCAAGGATAAGTATCCAATGAAATAAATTTCAAGTTTCTATAAAACAACATTAATGCTTTACTCTTAAACTTCGAAATTCAAAACCATAGCTTTTGCACTTTCTTTACTTTAAACATGCAATTTTCACCATATACAAAGCATTTTAACCTCGCGGATAATTAACTTATCCCAGTACTGCAGCTCAAAGATTGAAAACAAGGTTGATGATGAAGTTCCATCGTCTAATCACGTAGGAAGATTGCTCGAATTTGGATTTACATGGGGACGAGATAGTAAAGGATGCGCCTTGTTCAAGAGGCATTCAGGGGTGGCAATTGAGCGTCAAAGATCTTTAAACGTTCAGAGCGCCCCATCCCATCCTTTTCCCGATTCGGGCAGACTCTCCGAAGGGTGAAACGAGCCAGCCCTATTGACAAGCGGAAGCGCAAGCGATCGAACACCAAACGACCAAACTAGAAGTTCCGGCTTGCAGTTGCTTTCAAGCTTTGTTCATTTTTTTATTTTAATTGTCTTTTCTGATCTTCAAGTATATTTCGATCTACATTCAATAGGCGGAAATTAAACCTTAATTTTCCGCATTTTCATTTACTGTATCGACATTTTCTTGCAATAACTTAAGGCATTGTAATTTTCTAGAATCTCATATTAATGAGAAGAACCTAGACTCCTTTCTGCAATCTTCATCTCTTCCTTTATAATGATTACAAAAAATATATCCTTTTTTCTGTCATTATTCTTTCGCCTCATTTATTCTGCCCCGTTCAAACTAAAAATGTATGCAAGTGTACCTCAGCCTTTAAATTTTATAGAACTTTGTAGAACATTTCGTAGAATAGTGCAACACAATCTAAAACCAAGAAGATTTTAACTTTTATTAAACTACCCGCCGTATCCTCTACTATAGGACTAGTTCTATAAAATTGAATTATTTTTCCGTGTAAAAGCTCGACTTGTAACTAATATTTCTAAAGTTGGACTTAGAATATTATAGAGGTGGTAAAATTTATAAGTCTGTTACTTTAACTTTAATCCCAGAGGCGGAAGCTCTTCAATACAGGGCACAAGCTCTTATTTTTATCTGAGCATGAAATGAGCAGCTTTAGAAAGTAGAAAATTACAGGCGGTAGTAAGGTTCTAGCGTAACGCTGTTCTGAAGTTTTTGACGTTGTTTCCTCTTGATGAAGGGTTAGAGAAATTTCCGTTTTGACAACACTGTAAATCTTTCACGGCATACTTCTTGTGGCGTATAACTACTTTGCGGTACGAAATTTCGTCCGAAACATTAATGAAATCCGAAGGGCAACGAGCAATTTCTGAAGGTGGCTTACCGGCCACGGCTTAATCTAACTCGAGCCAGACTTTACGCCGCGGGGGATGGGCTCGAGGTTCGAAGCTGAGTTTCGTGAGCTTCTGAAGCCATCCAGGAAACTTGTCCCCTAAATGGGAAACATACGTCACCGACAATGAAACTTTCTTCAATGAGAAACTCCCTAGTGCCGATCCTTTCCAATCAGTTTAGATTTTCCATCCATTTTATATTAGCTTAATCAATTTTTTTAATAAATCAAGGAACGCTAACTCATCAAGTACATAAGTAAGCACTTCATCAAGTAATTCATCAAGTAAACGAGCACGAGTGATTTTT
>JAUEJJ010000013.1:5944920-5964409 GCA_032164275.1 Synergus coniferae | reverse complement strand
GGAACGCTAACTCATCAAGTACATAAGTAAGCACTTCATCAAGTAATTCATCAAGTAAACGAGCACGAGTGATTTTTAACTTTCATAAGTAACCTTAGGATTTAAATTGAAATTAAAATAATGTTCTGACTAAAAACAAACATGCGTCAATAGCAGAACAAACTCTTGTCTCAATATTGAAATCCATTATTAAATATTTATGTATAAAGGGTAAATTGAAGAACTTTGAGAAGAAGGAATGTTTAGGGTAGGCAAGGAACTGTCAAGTGCCACGTTGAACCATGTTTGACCCAAAGGGTAGTTGAGACACAGGGGAAACAACGACAGTAAGTTACACTAGGGAGCTGTTAACCGTCTTGCCCTATGTATGTAAGTGATACACTGCTTATGTACGACAACATCGCGAGGAACAACTTCAAAGGAGTCAAAGCACGTTTACTCTCACTGACTGATCCTGACAGCTGATGTAACTTACATCGTTCAGTGGTTCAGTAACTCACTACCCACTGTTTGTTCAATTGCGACGCACCTAATTTAATGAGACCTCCAGCTCCGTTAACCGTTCGTTTGCGATTCGTGAATTATATACATGAACCCCATTTTCTCATCATTTCAACTACCACAGAGTTACAGTAATAAAATCCTCACGTTCATTCTGGAATCTCTTATTCATAATCTCCATTTGCAATTTTTGCAAAGGTAATGAGTGAATTGGAACTGAAAGGGTTTAAATGTGACATAAAATAAATTGCAGTATCTATCATTAAAGAAATAATATAGCGATGGGAAATGTAAGAAACAATGTTTCTTGTTCTACTGAGAGCAGTAGAACAAGAGAGACGAAAAAAATTTGCTAAATTGAGGTACAAACGCTATTGGTGAAGCAATTAAGTTTCTTTGGGATACTTCGTGGATCATTAGTAAGATAGCAGAAGGTACTAAAGAAAGACATTTCAAAGATTACCAAAAAAGTTGTGATTAACTGAAAACTGAAGCGAGAATTTTTCCATTTAGCTTTGAGAGATAAGAAGGCCATGTAGAAATTATTGATGTTGGCAACAAGCACGTATATAATGTAGATTGCAGGATCCAAACTGCATTAGTCAGTATCACTAAAGCTTCCGTGCACTCTCGTAAATTGTATACAAATGACTGATCACCGAGACTAGACTCCAGATCACTTACTCGATCGCTTAGTCTAATCGCACCATCTGCTCCGGGACATATCGGTGACAAAGTGATTTCAGATGGTGAATATACATAAACAAGAGTAAGATATAACGCTATAACGTAATGCCATAAACCATACCATAAACCATACCAAATCCTAAATGTGAATTTAGGCAAATTTCAATTTTGATCCTGCAGGGTGCAGGAGATGATAGAGAGGAAATTAGGTACTTAAGTACGAAGCCCTTGTATCAACTCTCTGAATCCTCCAATGAAGAAAGAAGAAATTAAAGAAGTTGAGCAGCTCCTGTTGATGAGGGAAAGGGTCCATGTTATGTATCGAAAAAAGTGGAAGAAGGGAAGAAGAATGAGAAAATGAGGAAGAAAGAACATGAACCGAAGAGAAAGGATAGTTGGTGATAAAGAGATATTGTTGTTCACTGAGGGGCGTGTGTGTACGAGAAGGTAAATGGACGGATAATCTCGGACGGAGAACTTCTGAGAGGCAGGCGGTCCTACAGTGACTCGCAAATCCTTTACAGAAGCCTAACTCATAATCCCAACTAGCCAACTATAAAGACTTAAAGAAGTCTTTACGTTGCGAACCACTGCGGAGCGCCGCTAGGCAGCCGAGGACTTTATTGGCTTTTAAGACGGGCGTAATTAAAATGTAAAGGGTTGTCAGCTATCCCCAACCCCTATCCTTTCTGCTCAATCTCACTCTGTGCTGCTATCCAAGCAGCCGGCTCGGTGAGGTAGGTCTTCTAGATCTAAAATTGAAGAATCAACCCTCGAAGATGATCAAACTCAAACGCAACTGTTTCAATCAAGAATGATGCCCCGACTTGTTACTTCGCTGCTTTTAATTGAAAATATTTTGTAGACTGTGTCAAGGATACTTTGTTTATATGTAGATATAAAGAGTTTATGTTGCGGTTAAAAAGTTAAAAAGTTAAAAAGTATGCCAAGTTTGAAGGGTTTGGACAATTTGCTAGGTTTGCGAAGTGAATAAAATTTGGGCGAAGCTCTCATCTCTTGTAGATTGGAGATGATCAAAATTATCTTAAGCCACCCTAAACTAGGCCAAACACTATCGGAAACTCACAAGTAATAACTCACAGTCGATTACCCGTCACATTTCACTAACACTTCATGTTTCGGATAGGTTTAGAAGTGGTTTTGAGAGTTCGTAATGGAAGTCAAGCCCTTTACGAAATTCGATGGTTCGTGTCATGTAAATAGAATTTTGGTACTTATTAGTTTATTTGACTAATTCAAAGGAAATTTAAAGAACCTTTAAAGGATTGTAAAAGACTTTTTGAACTTTATTGTTAATCCACAATTTCTCCAATCTCAAGCAATACCGTTATTGGTAAAGTTAGGATTAGTAAGAAATCGTCTTTCGAAAACCAATTTCAAATTCAGTACGCAATCAAAAGGTGCTGTCGATGAGTGCAAAAACATCGTTGAGAGAGCGAATTCGAGAAGAAAAGGGCTGAATTTATTTTTACCTCTTGATGTCAGGCCATATACGTCGCGCATAAAAGGTGACGACGAAAGGCCATCGAGGATATACGGTGGTGTGCTGTCCGTCGGTCCTCGATATTTATTGGACGTATCCGGGGCCAGAGGATTCAGAGGGAGGGAATACATCCGGTATAATAATATCTCTTTTCCAAGCGACGAAGTGGAATGAGTAGGAGCATGACGTTCCACAACGAAGCGAAATGGAACGAGCACTGGTCGACTACTGCTCGTTGTGAATGGCTACTCGCATACGAGGAATAGAAATAAATAAAATTAAAGTGAAAGAAAATAGAATGCGAAAAGAAAGCAAAGAAGTAAGCCAAGAAATGGAGAAAGACAGTGTGAGAAAATGGGAAAAGGGAAAATGACGGTCAGTTCGTAGGTGTTACGTGGTCGCCATACAGATGGTTCTGGTCACTCGAATGAGCACTTTTCGTCGAATCGGTCTTTGTCCTATTCTCTTCTCTCAAATCAACAGCCCTTAAAGTAAATATATGGTATGTGTACAAGGTGCACACTATATGTTTAGAAATTTTGTGCCCGCTTTATGTTTTGCACATCTATTCGTCATAACACATGGATTTTAAGAACTGAATTCACAAAATGGAGAGAAGAAAAAGAGATGCAAATTATGAGATTGATAAATTTTATTGTTATCAATGTCATTAGAATATTTCATTAAACAAGGAAGGAGAGTATAGCTACCGGACATGCCTTTGAGACTTTCTTTTTTCGAGCCCATCACTTCTATTTCACGATCCTCTCTAGGCACTTGCCAACCCTCTCCGGATAAAGCTTCCGCCCTTCCTACACCATCCACTCTACCTTCTTATTGAGAATGCTCGTTAATTACATGCCAGTCCCCCTACCACTACTTCTCGCATCCTTTTCCCTGGCGCACCTTTGGGAACCTCCTTTTTGCATCCGCTTTTTGTTTCGCCTCGTCGACTTCCAGCAGCTTTCACGTTCCTTTCGAGTCCTACTTCGCGAGGCGAAACTGGGGAAAAGAAAAAATGCAGAGCCAAGTGCTTCTGCTTCTGTTTTAGGTGCGAAGTGTCGAAAGGAAATCGAATGAACTCTAAACTTTTCACCGACCGTTATTTATTTCCATTTCATCGATTAGTTTTTGTGGACTTTGTTTGTTATTTATCTTTTCAATTCTTATGTTTAAATACAAATTCGTTTTAATGATTATTGGGGTATTTTTATACTTATTCATCACTTGTGGTGACGTAAGTTCTAGACGCGATGAAAAAACTTCTCAACATAATGGATTTGACAAGGTAGTCGCATGAATCGACCATTATGTCTACTGCTTGAATGCAATAACAATGTTTCTGTCTTATATATCGTCAGAAGAAGAGAAAACTGAAGATAGAAAAATACTAACATCCATTTATTCATAGTAGTTCATAAATAAATGTATGATAGCTTCAGCGAACCTCTGACACAGGTCCCTCGAGTTTTACTCTTTTTCTTTCGTCTATACCATAACTGTTTCGATAGTACGGTCTACCATATTTCTGTCATCTGCATTTATTCTGGGACATTTGAAGGCCACCTTAATAATATGCTTCGGCAATACACTTGCAGTTCAACATTCTAAGCACGAGGTATACAAAATGAAGGTTAAAGTTTATGTTTTATTTTGTGTATATGAAAAGTAGTTTGGAACACTTAAATCAAGAGAAAAACCTCCTTTCCTATTAAATGAATATCTTAGTTAAGTTTCGTTTCCAGAAAAGTTAGTCTGCAGCCCCATGAAACGAATTTCTTTTAAGATAATACTTCTAGGAAAACTTTTCTAAGTTTCCTTTTTTTTTTCTAAATATTCGTGTCAGAATAAGGCGTTGGCTTAAAAAAGTGCACCAGTGATTCGTCGAAATATTTGTCAAAGCTTACTTCCATTTTAATAGCTCTTTTCCAGGCTTTAATTGCAACACAATCTCGGCGCAATCATTTTCATGAAACGTCGAAAGCGAAAGGAATTTCTCACAAAACTAAAGGAAGAGATCTCAGTGTCGCAGTGTAAACCGCGCGTGGAATTCCAAGCGTGAAATCTGAGAAGAAAAGCATTTACAGCCGAGCGATGTCGTAGGCGGGATACAGCGTGTTAAAAGATGGAGAGCACAGGAGAATGTTTAAAAGGGAAACAGAGGAAAAGACAAAATACACGTCTTGTTTTCTATAGCGGTTGTTGCACTGGTTGCTCCAGACGGAGGTGAAGTATGAAGATAAAAGAAGGAAATAAGGAAAGGTTTTGTTTCATGTTTCAAGTTATTCCCCAAGAGACAGATTAGCCCAGTACTTCTTCCGACCTCGTTGTGAGCTGGTGAGATGGTGATACAAAATGAGAAAGAAAGATGCAATGCTCAAGAGGAAAGGAATAAAAAAGAAAAGTGGTGTAGAGATAGGTGGAGGAAAAGACTGAGTGAAAGGAGGGTTACAGACGAACCTGGGGCCAAGAAAGTTGGTTGCCGCTGTATGCCGCCTAGTTTACAATACAGGATTAAGCCAGCGGCTGCGCAACCCTCTCTTTTGCTGTTACGAGACAAACTTAAATCTCTTGATAAGCTCTCGCACTTTCTTCCCAGGTCCCTCTCCTGATTCTCACTCTCCTTTTTTCTTTGTACATGGATTCATCCACGGAAGATTTCATTAAAAATATTAATTTCCGACTCAATAATACCGAATTTATTTTTCAGGAAGAAACTCAAAGAGAGTAAAAGACATACGAGTCTTGCAGAATCGATGTTTCATTGAGGAAATCCAATTAAAGTTTTATTTTATCCTTTAAGAGTTTATTATTCTTGTTACTAAACATAATGTGATTCTTATCAACTTGAAGGATATTAAAATAACCTCTAATCAAAGTTGTGAATCTGATGGCCATCTACATACATATCACCAAAGGTTTGTGAGCAATGAAATATAGATAATTCAGGAATGAAATTGAGTTCTTGTTTGACATAATAGGTTGCAGTTGAGGATTAAATTGATTCAGAAGTTTGGTAGTAAAGTGAAGAAGCTACTATGGAAAGGAATATTTGAACTCGCATGTCCGAAAGAAATAGTGAGCACACAGGATATGGGATGGATGTAATGTTATGGTACGTTGACCACCACGGCTCATGTGGCTTCCAGCACGCTAGCCTTGCCACGCCAACCCTGAATTACTCGTTTCTTTCGGTCTACCCTTGTTTATCCCTCGTTCCTTGGCATGATCCGAAAAATATTCTTGTTACATTTCTTAGGTCAGCAAACACGATAAAGAAAATGAATTACTTTTTGCACTACGATATATGATATTATACTTTAATTAAAAAATGGTTAATCAACTCAAAATTATCTCCAATTCCAAATATAATTCTGCTACGTATTCACGAGATGAAAGCAAGGACTGATAACAATTGTTAATGCAGCCTCTGTCCCAGATTAATCCGATCTACCGTTTCTCTTGATGCTTTGGTATTGTTTAGAACCCAAAAGCAGCAGCTCTGTCTCCCATGGGTTGCAGAAAGGTCCTAATTTGCATTCGTATGTCCACCGTAAAATAAAGGTTATCCCGAGCGCGAAGCACGTTCCGCAGCGGAATCCTTGCGTCGACAGGTCTTTCCTTCTTCTCACCTTCTCACTTCTCTATTGCCCTTTCTCTTATTCGTTCAACTCGCGAAGCCAAAACGGTTATTGCAAATAGGTGAAATCCCGTGTTCTATGGGGATATCATGCGGTCCCGCAATATCGCGAAGAAACGATGCGAGGATAATTTTCTCATAGGAACCTGAGCCGCAAACCCATACACGACTTTTGAATCTCGAAAGCTGGCAACATCCATGCCTTCAACGTTTATCCCAAAAGTCACGTACGGATACGCGCACCTTACTCGATCGTTCGACCCTACTATCTGGACGTGCTTGGTAATAATAAGTCATAAGGCTTCCAACCTTTACAATTTTCTGCTTGGAGATTTCGAAAGTTAGACAGATACTCATCAATATTTGTCAATTCTATTATTAAGTTTGATATAGAGTAAGAGTAAGAAAGACGTATGTAACCTAGGATCAACGAGAAAGTTTTTCTGAAGGACTATCTGGAAGAGAGATTCTGCCCTAGGAAAAGCAGGAGTTCGTAAACGAGCTGCGCCTGACAAAACACGTTGAAACAACTCGACCGCCGAAAGGTCGTGTTTTTACAGTGGCTTGGTCAATAAGTCTTGACGCACCATTCTCCCTGTAGTTGCCCCGAGGGCGTCAAAGGATCAGTAGAATATAATCCTTCCATACGTTCTAACTTAAGTTCAAACAAGTCTCCCCAGAAACACGACAAGTCCATTACAAACTCAAAAATCAATTAACTTAAAAATCAATCAACTTAAAAATCAATCAATTTGAAATCAATAAACTTTTTAAATTACACTCAACTCCCACTATAAGCCAATTTTCGGGCATGGTCTGTGATGACATGTGAGAGCCCCCTCATCAACGAACGCAGCCGATGGAAATTCTAGGAAGGACTTGCAGTGAGGTGACTTATAGCGAGAGTTGAGTGTACTAAATTCTCTAGCAAGTATTACTATCCAGGAATGTTTCAACAAATACACGGTTTATAGTACTGAAACCTTTTCCCCACACAAAAATTAACTAGACACACTTAAAAAAAAAACAAATCAAATTGTGGACTATTTTCTTTTAATTGTGATCGAATTGGCTCTAAAACTTTATCCCAGAGCACACTTCCAATCATTAAGATATAGGAAACCCCTAATGTTTTTACAGTCGGGACTCTTCGTTTCCAGTTTCTTTATTGAGAGTCACCGAGTCACGTGGACGAGGACTTCTGATGTTTTCTTTCCGTGAGTGTTCAGAAAGAACAAACCGCTTCAGGCTGTACACGTCGTTTCACGTGACGCTGAGCTTTTCAAGGTACCGAATCATGCTCGTTCTGTCCTTAAATCGTATTAACCTCATTTCGGTTCGTTCGTCATTGGGGATTTCGCCGAGAGACTACCGATCACGTGGACTCAGAAAGAATAGCTACCTCGTGGACGGAAACGTAATTTGCACTAGGATAGATAGAAACTGAGAGACCAGGTAAGGTTACAATGTGACGTCCTACTTTCGAGCAAATCTCAAAAACGGAAATACCCACCTACAGTTAACGACCCCGAGGACTCGTACTCCCTCAGTAAATCATACCTTCCAACTTCGTCTTCCTGTGTACTTAAAGCAGTGCACAATTCTAACGTGCATTTAATGCACGTTAGAATTGTTCTTCGTTCAAAAAAAGAAGGGTTCTTAACTTGGCTTTGACAATTTTCACTAGAATTTCAAGGGAAGGTAATTTCCAACAATGAAAGACGGTTTGACAGATTGTTTTCTAATTTAAATTTCATTAACTCCTGGCATATATTTTGCAAGTTGCATGTATTCGGTGATGATTCGCCATTTCTAATAGATTGATAACGACCGACAATAGTATCGTGATTCGAAGAAAGAAAATGGAAATCCATTGTCTTGGCATCTTGTGCTCAATATCAGGAAAGTTGACATTGCGTCAGACGAATTTACTGAGGCATTAAGCGAGCATAGGTTTACACTCCTGCGTGTTTGTGTACGCGCAAGTAAGCGCACAAGACTCGATCAGATCGCTAAAGCTAAGGGAGGCAACATGCCAAACTGTCAGACAGCTAACAGCAAGCTGCTTTGCTACACATGTTTCAGGAACGAATCCCCTTTCCCTCTATGGATCGTCGTAGCCATCGGCATGCCAATACAACATACTCACTCCTACTGCTATCTGATAAGCCTTTAGCGTCATGGTGACCTACTCTTGTCTGTGTTTGCACGCATACACGACACCTCTAACTACCCTGCAGTAGCTAAATACAAACTCTGATCTTAATAGCCGTCCTCCTACTTTATCCCGGTACTATGGCGTACCAAGAACTCTCAATTTAATAATCGAAAGGGAAATAGATTTTAATATCATTTCCTCACTACTGTATTTCAGTAGAAGCAGTTTGTGGTATTGCAATTTCCAAAATTGAATTAAATATAATTATCATATAATACAATTAAAGAAAAGTTTATGCGAACTGCAGACAAGTAAGCGCTTACCTATATTACACCCTACTTTCCATCCCACTTCCCAGCCCTTTTTTTCAACCCCTCATGCAAATAATCTCTTTTTCAAATTACTTTTCCTAACTCTCTTTTCCAGACCTCAGTCGTTTCCAACCTATCAAAGGATTATATATTATTTTTTATAAATGATTTATATATATTATGTAGAGGTTCTGCTTACCCGGTTTGAAGATGATTAAGTAGGACCATTGAATAAACTCACCTGCAACAAAAGAGAATATTCTGTTAATAATTGTCTGATTAATTAAATCTGTATTCATTCATATTCATAATAATTAAAACGTGCATTAACGTGAAAAAAATTTTATACGAGTACATCGCATGTTTATTTCTTAAATAAACAACACCAAAAAATATTCGTTAACATTTCAAGGTTACTATTTTTATTTGTGGACTTGTAATTATCTCGATTGTCACTCATTGATTAAAACAAGAATTGCGACTAAGTATGAAAAAATTAAAAACTAACTTCACACCAGAATTCACCAGATACAATTTAAAATCAAACCATAGAAATAAAATCACTATTGTACCTATTAAATTCTATATTTCGAGTGGCTATACCAGTTTCTAATCGTAGTCTCGAAAGATCATAAAAACGAGAGGTGTTCGTGGGAAACCATATACGGAGATCGCCTTCGATGGAGTCAGCAGCGATCGACTTTTAGAGTTCAAGGGGTGGTTAGTACAAGGAGAGTAGCGGCATAGTTATTGCTATGCATATGGTGTCCCAGACAATAAAACGGAATGGTCGCAGTGCGGTGGGTTGCGAAGGTATGGGATTTTAGAGTCGGCTTTAATCGGACTATCGGGCGAAGCAGCCAAACGTGGCGGAGTGAAACGCACTGTTTCCCTTCGTCTGTACTCGAATTTTGCTACCATTTCCCTCCCTTCCAATCTTCTCTCTCTTTTCCTCATCTTGACTATCTATCCTACTCTCTATTTTCTCTGTATTAGCACAAGTAAATATTTGTCCTCTCATCCCTCCATTTATGTTCTGACGACGAAAATAACCTTGTACTATTAAGAGCCGCTTGATCAATGCTATGTTAACAGAAAAAACTTCCTGATACTTTGTCAACTTCATCCCTTCCAAAGTGATAGCTTTCATCATCTGAAAAGAATTGTGTCATTAACTGATAGCGAAGCCTAAAGTAATATTTTGTCGGCAAAATGTTTAATTTATTTAACCTGACGCGAATTCAAAATCCAATCAAGTTTATAAAAACAATGTATATATTTACGGTTTTCGAAACATTTTTGGTCCACCTTTTTAAAGAGGAACATACAAGTTTTCATATAAAAAAAAAATTTTTTAAAAAGATAAATAGAAGTGAAACAATGACTATGTTCAACTGTTCAAGTGAGGCAGTTTGTAAATCCTTCTTTAATCGTTTATATTGAACCCATTTAAGTACTTTTCTTCACTTTCTGCATTTAAGATTTCTCGGTCCATTGCACTCGTACGTCTGAAGGAGTTTTAAAAGGTTTCTTTGACAACTTAAGTAACAACAGTGATATCAGCGGAAAGCAGTTAAGTTCCGTCAACACGACACAGAGCAACAAAGAAATAAAAAAAAAAGGTTGCTACGTGAACTCGTAGATATTTAACGAGGCGATTTCAAAGATATACTTGGTAGTGGGATCGGTTACAGTTGCAGTAGTAGAAAGAAGATAGGCGTCCAAGGTTAGCGCTGGATTGTATCTGCTCGAGCACGAAACAGTTTACATTTACTAAAAGTTTCCAATTGCACCCGAGTGAATCCACTTTACTTTACTCCGAACCGTCATTTTACTACCGGCAACGGCATTGGGGACGGAGAAAGGCCGGCGGGCTTGTGTTCTTAGAACGACTTCAAAGTCGTCCAGAGTCCTTCCGTAATCCTCCCGGGAAAAAAGTGTTCGCCGTACCTTCTCTTGTTACCAGCGAGCGGCGATCGAAGCATCGAAATTTTATTCGATTTCGAGTTTTACTTTACTCCTTGCCAATACAATGTATTTTTCTTCAATACAGCTTTCCTACTTCAGCCTTTACTTGACAAAGTTTCCATCGTGAAACGAACTGCAAGACGTTATTCTCTTTAGCTCAATAATGCTCCACAGATAGTGCTCTTAAATGCACTTGAGCTGTAAAATGTATGTTGTAAATAAACACAGATTTCTGAAGAATCCACAAGAGGAGATCAATTCAAATCTGATTTAGAGTAATAAGAGGACGATCATTTGAAATAAAAATTGAAACGAAATATCAAATTTAAAGGGCCCTCCCTTTAATGCATTTCACTTGCTCGTACATTTTACAGAGTATGACCGACTTAAGTTAGGTTGCATTTAAATATTTAGAGAACTCTCCAGCGAAGCGTTTAATCGCTATTATTGTTTATTCACTCTGTTACTCAAATTGTTTCCAACTTCTCTGTACTTTAGAGAAGTTGTAAGAAACTTCGAAAGCTGTAAATTTCTCTCAAATAATGCGAAAGGAAAGAGATGATATTTTTTTTTTTAATATTGAAGAGAACAGCTTGAAAGTTTTTAGAGTAACTTATTGTTAGAAGAAATTTCCTTGCATTATTAGTTGGACAAAAGTTCAATTGCTTAGCTTTAGGTTTATTGAAGTTCACTCCTCAATTTGTAATAAATTCATTTTAAGCCGGGTATTAAATTTAACATCCAGCTCAAAGAACAACTTGAGAATTTTAACCACGAAGAGAAATGTTTAGTAGATCCTACTAAATATGGACAAACTAAACCATGGGAAGTAGATCCTACTACTCCGTTTAGTAAATTCTACGAAGCCAACAGTGAATCTATTTCCTAGTGGTTGAGTCTATTCAGATGTAGTAACATAGAATTTACTAAACGTTTTTCTCTGTGTTGTGATTTCCAAGTAATTATTGAGTTAAAGTTCATTTATAAACTAATTCCAACATTTTTCATCCAGGGATTAAAATTTTCAAACATATTTAGTTACACTTTTGAAATAACATATACAATTTAAAAAGTAATTCCGCAATAGACATATAATTAAATTTGATAAATTTTACTCGCTTCAATTTCGAAATAATACCACTCCACCAATTCCCTCTCCGCCACAAAATGCCATCTCCCTTAACAAATACGCAAACTTTTTTAATCTCATATATTCAATCTCGCAGCATGCAAACTCCAAATCTATATAAACTCATCGACATTACAAAAATCTGTTTACTAAATGCAATCAAAAGTATAACTCACGTGAAACTGTAATGCAATATAAAACCTGGTCAAATGTTCCTTTGTACATGCATAAGGATAAAAACCTCAGTGAGGAATTAAATTCTTGACGGTAATATCGTTTTACGACACGTCCACGTAAAACGGTCGACTATACCGTCATGACTACAAAGTCGGCAAAAATACAAGAGAGCGGCATACAAAAACGAAGGTGCATTCATCGTAAAACTCGGAAAACGAGATTCCGCAGTATACGAAAGGGTCTGACGTGGGTTAAGCGTTGACGAAGGCCACCACCCTTCCCCACCCCCAGAGGTTCGACTGAGGGTGGCGCGATGAGTGAGAGATTTTCGACAGTGACTGCGAACTGGTTACAAAGTTGCGAATTAAAAACACAAAGAAGTACGAGGGTTCGGTGTAGGTTTGGTAGGCCTTGGAGTGAGAAGGGATGAGGGTTTTTGGGTGATGATGGGGTAGAAACGTGAAGGCGAGGGGGTGAAGCTGAGACAAAGGGTGCGATAGAACAATGGCTTGTAATCTCGAGCCCTTAAAATAGCCCTGTCCTGCACTGCCCTTGCCCCTTACCGAACCATCACGTGGAGCTTCGACCCTTCAGTTCCACCTCCGCCTCCAGCGAATGGGAGGCTTGTCAGATCTGGCCGAGCACAATGAACGGGTTAAGCGAATCAATTTTTGCCGCGACTCCACTCGGAAATTCCATTTCCGTGAGCGACAAGCTCAACTAGACCAGGGGGTTGCGAGGGGCCGGGAAGGACGTCGTAAAGAGGTAAAGAGATCCGGCGAGACGATTGTAGGAGCCTGGAGTTCGGATGGAGATGAAAAAAGTGCAAAATATCAAGTGCGAACAAAACAAGCTCAACGGAGCTTGTTTTATATATAAACTGTCGTACATATTGTAATAAAAAATGATATATTTGTATGTTTTAAATTTGGGAAGAGAAGTTAAACTCGTCGGCACATATGTTTAGCACAGCGCAAGAAATCAAAAACTTAGAGGAAAAACTGGTAAAATATGATCTAAGATGTGCTTCAATGTTTACGTTAGATAATTATAATTTCAATTTTATAAACTATTTCAATGAGAGATGATAAGTTAAAAAAGTGTAGAACAGTTTGCACTGATCTACAGAGAAAACAAGTAGTATAGATCAACCGCTTTAGCGAGGGAATCCCCGACATGGGACTCTCTCCAGTCCGCGCTCATGGCACTGACGATACGAGTCGAATTCTTATCGCATCAACAATAATCCAACATTTACCTTTTGAATATTGGCAATAAATTTGTAGGTCTTAGGAAGCAATTGAGAAAAAGTAAATTCGAAGTATTCTGGGAACGGAAAAGGATTAAAATAATTTAGATCTTCTTTCATTCCTGTGCCATTCCTCCACACCTTGAACGCCCTCATTCCTTGGTTGGTTTATCATCCAGTAGGGAGGTTTTTTCCTTTTCCTCGAGCCTCTTTTCTTTTCTTTCTCCCTCGTTCTTTTTATCTATCCTTGTCTATCGCGAGCTTCTTCAGTGCTTTGGTATTTATAACTCCCTCTCGCGTTCTCTTTCTGGGAAAAGTTCCGTGGATTATCATTTCACCGCAGTTCTTGTTAATATTTATTAGACGCTCTACGTTGAGCACGACGAGCAGTAGAAAGTCTCGTGTAAGGGACAACGGAAAACTTTCACCCTCTATTCCACGCGGAAGCATTTCTTTGGCAAGGAAAATTAAGAGGATGAAGAGAGGAAAAGAGTGAAAGGAGTTGAGGGAGAAAAAAGACTGTCGGTTGCAAGATCTACCTGGCCAGTTTCGAGCGTTTTTCGAATGTGAGTGTTCGCAAGCGGCTTGAGTAAATTAAACTATTTTAAGTATCTCTCGCCACGCCGAACGTTTTCTGATTCCTTCACTAATCCTATTGCAACATGATCACGATACATCCTCGACGTGAATCTCAGACTAGATTGAGTACTTTATTCTTTTAATTTATCGCCACTATATTAATGCTTAATTCCCTCTTTTTCAGCCTATATATTTATTTGCTTAGATATTCAACTACAGTTTTGAAAAATTCTTGAAATCGACAGATATTCATTTTCAATTTCTAAATACTTAAAATGTGACGTTCTCTGCGCCACAAATCTGCATTATTTATCAGGGGTGAATTGAACCTCAGAAACAGAGGAAGAGTATGAAAGTAGAGGGTGAAAGAGAGGGGACGCGGTAGGTTGTCGAGCCCGTCTTCAATTTTGCCTAATAAAATGGAACCTAGCGCCTCGTTAAGCCACCCTTTGGCGTTCGCTAGTAAATTAATGAGCTCACTGCAACACTACACCGTGCAAACCCTTATACCCGTCCCGCCACCGTCACCCTTCCGCTCGTCTACTCTTGCTCCACTCTCTGCTCGGTCGTCTCTCGAAACCAGCATTAAATCATACATCAGCGTACGTCGAGACCGACAAGAGAGAGAGAGAGAAAGTGAGATCGTTGGTGAATATGAGAGAAGAACAGACTGACGTAGAATACTGAAAGGGGTGTCGCGTATCCAAGCTGCCATCAGTCGTAGGAGTCCCTGTGACTTTCGCGAAAGGGTGTCTCTCGACCAATATTATTACCTGACATCTAGAGCGATAACCTCTTTCGGAAACTTAAAAGCATTTAAGGACTTTTCAAAAATCGCTACTTCCTTTCAAATCATTGCTTCAATCATATCATTGCTTCACTCAAATCATTGATTCAATCACTTGAAAAATTATTGAAGTTGAATTCAAGCGACAAGTCCACGCTTTTCTACAACTTTAAAAGACCCTCCAGAGGTGAATAATTAGAGCTCAAAAGCTGTAAAATGTAACTTCTAACATTTTGAAATGAAGGCAACAGTGATTTTTACCTTTTAAAATGTTAATGATGCAGTATTTTAAAATGAAGTTTCTGATACGTCGCCTTTAACACTAGTCATTTACACTTGGCGTTAAATAAATACATTTTGTATATACTTGGTAGAAAATTCGCAGATATTTCCAGAATTCTCAGTGCTATAATCCTCTTTAGAAACGGACAAGAATTATATTTAGCATGTCGCAAATTCACACCACATTTCGTAGATTTTATGAATTTAAGCACTCTACCCAAGGGTCGACTGCGGGAGTTTAAATATAAAGGCAAGCTACGAAAGGTTCATGTGTGGTCAAGAGAGAACGACTAAATTCAGGCTTCAACAGAAACATTGTGAGAGTAGGTGAGGAAGCGACGAAAGACATAAATGTACTCAAAAAAGGAATTAAACATACGACCAAAAGACTATGAAAATAATTAACAAAATCGCCTTATCAACAGAAAAAATCTACATAATTTTAAAGTGAAGTTGTAATATATTGTTTATAATGATTCACAGTGTGAATTTATTAATGGGAAAGCAATTATTTCTTCATTATTGTTTTCACTTCCGAGCAAATACTGCCAAGTTTTCCCATCCAAGTGAAACAGGTCTTCTAACCTTGTTAGCAGTGTCGGTTTGTAAGCCGTTGATTTCATACCGAAAATGCTCCGCTCGGAAGTAATCAATTATTTCAAGCTGCCAGAACGATTAGGTCGCTTTTAGGGCTTCCCTTCCTCCATTCGTTTATCTCTACTTTCTGCTTCAACTTCATCACCCATTCGACGAAATTCTCCACTTGCACGCAACTCAACTCTAATTACTTCGATGAGTATTACAAGTTGTATGTATGAACTTTCAAAGACTCCTCTCTATGAGGAAATTGTCCTCAGTTAATTCTATATTCGTTTCACCTATTATTCTACGTTTCCCCTTTCTTAAACATAAACTGAAAGCTCTAAATACACCAAACTTGACCAACCAATACAGCATCACTGCTAAAATATTATTAGCCAAGATTCTTGAAGCATTTTGCAGTAAATTCAAACTACTGTGAATCATTATCCACCACAGGGGATTTCTCGACACATTAGATAAACCAAAATTACTAAGCGAACATATTTACGTCAAATACAATTAATCCAGAGATGATTTTACTAATTTGTAACACGAATGTGCGCTAGACTAGCTTGGGGGACTCCCCTCTTGGTCCTTTGGTGACCATAGGGCGCTACCGAAATGCACCTGCAGTTGCCTATCCCGGTTGACAATCTATCAATTAATTAAGGAAAGTTACGTCCTTGCTAAATTAATACCATTAAGGGTGTGCACATTTACACATATAGAGAAGTTGGAGTACAAGCACAATGCTTGCGTTAGTGTTGGTGGTGAGACGAACTAGTCGCCCGTGCCTGCCGCGAATTACCGGATATCTTAATGAGTACCGTAATTAATACGGACGCAGATTGGAGGGACGTTCAAGTGCCGGGTAGATAGCGCTTAACAGGGA
Organism: Synergus coniferae; assembly: GCA_032164275.1. Taxonomy (NCBI): domain Eukaryota; kingdom Metazoa; phylum Arthropoda; class Insecta; order Hymenoptera; family Cynipidae; genus Synergus; species Synergus coniferae. Next base: position 5,947,963 of record JAUEJJ010000013.1, on the reverse strand, counting down.
CGTACGGGCTTTGTCATGAACGTGTACAAGATAACCGTATATCTGCTGTGAAATACAAACCATGCCGGCAGTCAACGCAGACAACTTTGACGCAGATACCTACTGCGTTTCAAGAACGGTTTGTAGTTGCTTGATTCGACCAACCGCACACATAGCTCCCACTGCTCGTTTGACGATCGAGTCTGACTCTATCGCGGTTGTTGTATCTACTGTGCCTGATAAGAGAAACTGCCCTACTATAAATTTACGTCTGATGCGGACACAATACTAGGATGATATCATGCAATATCATTTTTTATTTTGAGATCTTAACTGCCTCACATTCTTAATTTAAACTCTAACTCTACCAAGGGAAAAAATCTAGGAGGCGAACTAGGCTGGCGATTCAGTGGACGATTTCAAATTCCTGGTCATTTCCCGGTTTTTTCCTGATCAATAAAATCCTATCCCAAATTTCTCTCGAGCATTTTTGTAAGAAAAATCGTTGTGCTGTATTTTTTAATTGAGTGTGCGATGGTACCTGCGAATTGCGACCTAGATGCAAAATGGCGACCTTCCGGAACGCCCTCTGGATGAGGCAAACAAAAGAGCGTAGTAAAAATAATTAATGTGAGCGTCACGTGTGCGCTCAACGAGGCTTACTCACTCTCTCTTTCTTCCTAGGTGGCTTTTCCCATCTCTCTTTCTTCCAACTTCTTTCTTTTTTCTCCTTCTCTCTTCAGAGTACCAGATAAAAAGATAACGAGGCTGGAAGATACACCGTCGGCCAGACACGACAAAGGAAGTCTTCCCTTGGGTGTATTTCAGCTAACTTTTCTCTATTACCAGGAGAATTTCAACTGCTTTCGAAAGCTTACGTTAAATAAATGGAAATATCGTTACAACACGATACTTCTGCATTATCTCCGATGCAAATTTAAGTAAATTTTCTGTAAATTCCATTTAAAAGATAAACTCTTCAATGCAATGTTTAATTAAGTGGTATACATTGGAGCACATTATTACTTTTTCTGCTAATTTGATATCAGCAAAGTGTGAGAAGGTATAATTAGCATTAATAACAGGTCGACTGATGTTGGAGTTGAATCTAGCGACTAATTAACGATGATGGCAGTGTATCGACGATATTTGCGCTCCTGGTGCCAAGGGATAAACACAAGTGGGCTGATGCCTCTCGCTTCGTTTCCCCAACACTCAGAGGAGGGTTCAGCGTGAAACAACAAGATTTCCATATTTATCTGGTGCTCGTGGTTCACTCTCGAGACCAGACACGCATATATATATGTTACTGCTCTACCTACAAACATCTGTACAACGCTGAATTTGCGAATGTGGAATAAATACATCTCATGCGTGTGCAGAGGATAACGTAGGATCTCATGAGGTTTCATTCTATCTATCCTCAGTATGTTGAGCTGACACTGTTGACATAAATGCTCGATCATTGATCAGTGATCGATTGCTATCTCTGATGTCTCATCCCCAACACCACAAACTGCACCTTTTGTTTTCAAAGAAAACATAAAATAGTCACACTTTCAAATTGAATACTCCCTTCCAATCCTTATTCCAATTTCCAATATTTCTTTAGCCGCAAATAAAGTATCTTAGCTGGGAGTGGATAATATCCACTTTTTCTTACAATAAAAATTTTAATAAATAAACTAGCCGGAGAATTTATTAAGGACTAATTTGAAAATAAATAAATGAAAACAGATGTTTCTACTTGAGAGTCGTCTCACTTTTCTTGATGATGAAAGCTTTAAAAAAGCAAACGTATAATTTCTCGCAGCCCTCCAAAACGAGGAGTGGTACTCGTCGTGTTTTCGGGCAATTAAACATTTCCATTTTCAATTTCTCGCCGGTGCCAAGCACCGGGGATGCGGTTGGTGGCTGGCCTGCGGTCAGCTATCGTTGATTCGTTTATTTCTCTTCACTTTACCATCCTTTGTTGCTCTAATTTTTTTTTGCGGTTTTCTGTTTCGACTTTCGGCCACCCGCACCATACTACGTCCCGTAAAACCTGTGCACATCCAATTCTCCACCCCTTAATCCACCCATGAGAACAAATGAATGTGCAGCAATTTATTCAACGCCTTTTATCGTAAATTCGACTTGCGCTTCCCGCTCGATACAATCTAGATCGTTATCTGTGCACCCGACACACAAGTCACGGTCGTATTTCAGAATATAACGTTTTTTAATATTTATTTGAAATACTATTTAATCATATTAAAATTTTTTATAAGTATATGAGAGAGAAGAGCAATTTACGATTTAATCACCTGAACCTAAATTGATGAGCGATAAACCTAAATTGATGAGCGATATAATTGCTTTGAAACTACTAGAAACTCTGACTATGAGTGCATGCCTATTTGCATCTCACGTTGGAGCGTATGAGAATATGCGAGCAAATTTAACTGGACAGTCTTGAGCAACGATGCAGATTTTGCGAAATTTTATTATCGCTTTGGGAATAAAATATAACGTTATGCATCTCCAGGGACGCAGCTCGTCCTTGCTAGTATATAAAATGTAAAATCTAGCAGGGCGAAGAAAACATGCAAAATACTGTAAAAATCATTCCGTGGAAAAATTAACTTATTTAAAATCAGAGGTGGGAGAAAAACTGAAAGCCAGGATAAAATATGAAAGAAAGAACAAAATATTGTTCATTTTTCGTAACCAAGCGAAAAGGATGGAGAGTTTTCAAGCTGAAAGATGTCACAAACTGTCGTAAATTATTTTTATAATCAGTAATAAGTTCTGCTCGTGATCCCGATGTCGAAACATTTTACGACTCGCTATGAGAAGTTCTTCAGTAACGAGAGTAACGATCTACACGAGATGCGTGTTCCAGGAGGCTCTGATGAACGTCCGCGTACATTTCTCGGGTAGATTGGGCGAAAATTTCAAACTGACGAGATCAATATGTATTTCACGCTAGCACGTCCATTATACGTGGATGGCTTTAAGCAACAATATCCTCTGCTCATAACAAGTGTATTTTATTCGTGGCAAAAAGTCGTTGGGTTAGGCA
>JAUEJJ010000013.1:5915850-5944820 GCA_032164275.1 Synergus coniferae | reverse complement strand
TATGAAAAGAGGTGAGGTGGATTCAGGGGTAGTAGCACGTGGATAGGTACGGGGAGGTTTTCCATAAAGGGGCGAAGAGGATCCCAGCCTCTAGATCGCTGCTGCTATCGCGTTACCCTTGGGATTAAAAACCTCAGAAAGAAATACTGTGCATGTAAAAGCTCACATTTGCAATTTCTCTAGCTCTTTCTCTCTGTTTCTTTCTTTCTTCTTCTACGCAACTTCTTTTACTTTCTTTAGGGGTCTACCCTTTAAACGAAAATAACTAAAATATTCTATACGTGATAAACAACCATTCTACTCTATTGAAATGCATTGAATCCGTTAAACAAATCCGTGTTAATTTTTTCCACTATAGAGTGAAAAATAAAAATGGCTGCATGTAACGGTTTTCTCGCCGGTTTGCAAATCACAGTTGTAAAGTGCGCAGGTTGTAAACTGATCCGTAACGTTATATTCTTTCAGGGAGTAATTGGTTTTCAACATCAAATAGCCTAGTGGAAATCGATTCGGTATTCAAAAATGGATTGAGTATCTGTTCAAATGAGCGAATTCTTGTTGAAATTCAGCGTATATAATTTTGTTTCAAATTCCTGACTACTGTACCAGTGAATTAAAAAAGCTACGAAATTCTCAACTGACTTTCAAATATTTAATTATACGTCATTCAAGCGGAGCTAAAATATCATTTCACTTAACAATATTATGACTGAAAGGTTCTGAAAGTTCAAATGAACGAATTTTTGTTGATTTATTTTAATCTGTAGAGTTTTAAAATAGTGATTCATTTGCATTAAAAATAATTCTATATGAAAGAGACTTGTAATGGCTATTGTTATTTTTAGTTGGAACAATATTTCGGCATAAAAAAGAATTAGGAAAATATATTTCGTTCATTTGAGCGTTTAAAACTTCTAGTACATACAATATTTTCCAATTTATATCTAAATTAAAAAGAAATTTTAATTCTGCAATCAAATTCTTCATTCTTATGTATATCACTATCGCCCTCTCTTAAAGTTCTATTTATGTTTGTGTCGTCTTTTGGCAGGTGGCGATGGTGGTGAAGTCTCGCAGAATTGAAATGCAAATCGTAGGATCCGGGATGCAAATCCCGTTGCACGGGGTAACGCCAACCAGGCAGCCAACCTGAACGACCAACGAGCCAGCGAATGAAGCCTTGGCCAGTTCGTGGTATGCCAAACCAGTACACGATTTGTCCAAACTGGAACTGGAACGGAACCGAGAAGAACGGAATACTAAAAGAAGAAAAGAAGGGTACTAACTCTAACAAAAAAAAAAAAATGGATTCCAATTCGACTTCACGCGAACCATTCCCTGAATAAAAGTAATGCAGTTCGTGCATAACGAGCCATCTCACTTTTGTGAATTGGCACAGAATCTACCCCATTTTTTGACCGTTCGTTATTCCCTTTTTCGAAACAGAAGCACGTTTTCGAAAATTTATACCGAGGAAGCTCGTTTTATTCAAATGGACACTCGTCCTATAATTCACAATCAAGCTTTTCTACATTTCGCAATGCATCCAATTCAAAATACCCTTGTAAATTTACATGCTTGATTCATATCTCTATAGTTTTCTGAATACATTTTCTAATCAAAAGATCTTTCAAGGTGTTTACATGTAACATTAACGTTCCTTTGTATTAGATAAATTGATGTATGAAAAATTTTTAGTATTAGGTCAAACGATATTACTAAAATCATCATAAAATGTTGCAATAACAAGTAGTTTAGAGTAGCGAGCTTGATAAACTAGATTCAATATTAATCCTACATGCGTGGGTGCATAAAAGTTTAATTATTTCCGCGGCAGTTAATTACATTTTGTTGTCTGCTCTCCTCACACCTGAATACACATAATGCATTGTGCATAGACATCTTTATGGTTCGATAACTCCTCGTAAAAGTTGAAAATTGTGGAACAAAGCTCTTGGAGCGTACAAACTCAAATTAACATTATATTATAATGCGAGAGAAAACATCTGGTGTAAACAACTCATTTCTATCTACTTTCTCTTTCGATTTATTTCTCCCATTTTTCCCCCTTTAACACACACATACGATTATTGCGAAATCGATAATATATAATTATATTATGCAGAATTGACTAGATTATCTTCTTTCGTGACATTAAAATATCTTCTTTCATTTGAGCCCTTTGCATTTTAGCAGAGAACATAAGTTGGATCTGAAGGGAGAACATAATATTTCCCTTGTGATGATATGAAAAATCAAGCAAAGAAGAAGGAAGAAAAACACTGAGGGTTCAGCCCCCTGAGAGGTAATTACTATTAGTCTGGATTAAATTACATCCTAATGTAATGTAATTGCTAAAATGTGGGAGCATTTTAATGAGAAAATACATTATCGAAACATGAAAGTTCTAGCGAACTATAACAACTTGAGTGTCTTCGTTTACGACGTAATTAAACCATCGAATTGCTGAATTGTTGGCATCATTAAGTGAACGACAAATCAAACGTCCAGTTTCGGCTAAATGAAATTCCAGAAGCAATGCATTTACGAACATGTTATTAATGAACACATAAGCGACAGTTTAGTCAACAGCGAAGCTAAATTACTCAAACGAAATTGCGTTAATTGCGAAAGCCAATTTAATCACGTCGCACAAATTACGTCTCGAATTATTAAGAAATTAATATGAAATATCAATTTTATATCTAAAGATGGATCCAAATTAAGGAAATATTTAAATTAATTAAATAAACTTTAAAACTCCTTTAAAACCTATTAAAGTGAAAATAATTAAGAAAACTGGTGCTAGATAACTGGCGACAATTTTCATTTAGAGCGTTTAGTCCTCTTCCTTCTATTCACGATTTGAACAACACGTTTAAAAACTACAGGTACTTTTTTTTAAGAATAAAAGAAGAAATAAAAGAAATTGCAACAGAGAAAAGTTTTCCTCTGGCAAGTAAGCCGAATAGAGTGATGGTTCAGTAGAAACAGCCTGTTTGAGTCAGACTGACGCTTAGGTTAGAACTATATCTATGATGGCTCAATGCCAGGCAAGAATTCTGTTACTGCTACTGTAGTTTCATTCTATTTCCAGCTTTATTTCGAGCCCTAAGAGAACATTTGTTAAAAAAAAAAATAATTGAAATAAAAACGCTAAGTATACTCGGTTAAATATGCAATACGATCGATATACACATTCAGTCAGGTATGATCAAGTTAATTCCTAATCTAATCTGATTAGGAATTAATTAACTGATAACCTTATTTAGAAAACCATATTTTCCGAATATCTTTTTTCTTTCTTTTTTCAATTGAAATATCGTTACGAACAATCGTACATTTTCAGCATAAATGGTTAGTCAAAGGAAAGGGGGAAAGCCATTCGGGTTACAAGGATAAAAATACTTTTCATTTAGGCTTTTACAGCTAAAACCCATTAATGGATTTGTCTAGAATAACACAACAAAATTGTAGATTAATCACACACTCTCGCGGGATGGTCTGTAATCGAAATCAAGTTCCGAAAAACTCCGGTTGAAGTCTGGTAATGGAAAGAGCCCGAGGGTTCGCTGGCGGCCGTCATAAAATTTTACAAATGAGCGTCCCGGAGCGGGAGCTGGCAGGCGAAAATACGTATAAAAACAAAGAAAAGACAGGCATAAAAATGAAAATAAAAAAGAGAGCACCGAAACATCCTGCTATACGTAACGCTGGGCGTGGACCACAAATACAAACAAACACGGGATCATACACACCACCAAGTAACAAATGTTGGGACATTTATATTTAGCAGCTAGCCTCCCTCTTTTCACCCCCTCTGACCCATCTCATCCCTCTCTAGTTTTCTTTATATCTGTCCTGTTTTAACTTTCCTCTCACTCAAACAATACCCACACAAACATACTACTTTCCTCTTAATGTACGTCCCCTCTTGTTCGAACTTGCTACCCAGCGAAGCACACGTGTGTCGCTTATTCTGTACAGCGACAGTGCATGGTCCGTGGTTTCCCGGCACTTGCAAATTTTCCGCTTTTAAATGTTAATTTCGACTTAATCGATGCCTTCCTGTACCACGCTTACGAATCTCAGTAGTTATAGCTGTAATTGTTTCAGCAGGAAGAGTCGGGAAAATCTCCCGCTAGAAAAGAATCTACATTTTCTAATGGAACAATTGGCTTGAGATTAAGGCTCTCGTAAATAAATATATTGCTTAAAAATGTTTAATCGACCGACTCAATAATTGAAAAAGTAAATATTCTAGGGATTTAAAATCATGATTTATAAGGAATTGTAATAATTTATGTAGAGATGGCTTTAGACTCCATCTCTTAATATATCCTCTTGAAAACAGGATTGTAAATCTACATAATATTGTTAGGATCGCGACTTCCGGGATTAAAAACTCAATCTTGCAATAATATGATCATAACTCAAAGGAGAAGTATTCTCAAAAGTAGTTCAATTATAAGTATCTTATTCTCCGAGAAAAATCTTTCTTCTATCGTTTCTATTTCAAGATTTTGCGTGGAGCTTATTTTGACAATAGGCGGCAGCTTGAGGTAATAATATTCTTCCCTCTGGGAAGAGAAAGAAATAAAAAGGGAAAGAGAGGAAAAGAGTAGATCTTGCAGTCGAGCCTCGAAAGACTGGGAGCTGATTTTCTCCCTTTCGCTTTTTCCCCAGGTCTCTTTTCAGCCTGGCAAGAAAAGCATTGTGCGGAAGACCTCCGGCTCCGTGCCGAGTTGGTACGACTGCCATACTTGTATGGCAGGGTTCTAGCTGTACTCTTTTGATATTTCAACGGAGCAGACGAGTGGCGTGTCGTAATGAAATCATCTCCAGGGCTTTGATCTTCACCCTGCTTCCCCTATCCCACTATGACGACCAACCTGCCACGACAGAATCCTCCCGTGCACACCAGCCATGAACAGGAATTTCCCAACGTTTCTCGCGTGGCTACATTTTCAACCCACGACCTACATGAAGCTAAAGGAAATTTCTTAATTATGGCAAGTTAAGTGGTGACGCACCCCAGAAAACATTAACATTCTTTTCTTTAGAATAAATTTAACTTTCATCTGCATGTCTCTAGAGACCAATAGAGAAATTTTAAGTGCCATTATAACTCTGGTAACTATCAGAAAAATTAACACCTTATTTTGAGGTGTTATTTTTATGTGTCGAATATGTCAGGTAATCACAATCTACCAAGAGATCTTTTATTTCTATTGCCACCCTCTAAAAAGTTATGTTCTGTGGAAAAGCATGTACGTAATTCTTTCAATTATTTTCAAGAGCGTTTCATGTTAATAAAGCACTATAGAAACTACTTTTATGATTAGAAAAAATAATTTCTGCTCTCCCAGTATCCGCCTATATTTCAGTGAAAATAATGAATGTTGCTTAAAATTGATCTCAAAAATGACGAGAAAATTTCAAGGTAATAAGCACGTGTTAGAAAAGTCTTTAAAAATAAATTGAAGCCTCTAGAAACATTCTTGAAAATCCTTGTCAATCCTTCACTTTGTGCTCATTTTAGCCCCTGCATTTCTGCACAAAGATACAGTAAAATGGAATAATAAGTGGAAAATCTAATCTGTGTTGAAGGCACTTAAAATAAAAATGGGGTTTAGCATGCAGGAAAGACTACAGCGGGGTTTTCGAAATTCCAATCTAAAGTGTAACATTACATTTTAGTTGTAAAACTCATATCACTCACTGCTCGCTTAGGCAAAATTGCAAATCACTATTCAAGTTTTTTTTATTATTTAAAGCATTGTTTGATACACAAAAGATGATTAAAAATATTTCTTTTATTTTACTTTAAATGAAGAATCAAATTCGTATGTAATTCTGATGCAAATTTTTCAAATGCCTCAGTTTCAAATGTTGAAAACGAGATGAATGCTATAGACACCAGTCATAATTCATATGGCAGTTTTACTACCTACACTTTTCATGGTTCCAATAATAAATTTCACGGGAGTTATAAAAGTCATGTGCAATATTGAAAAATTCAAAAGATTGATATTATTCAACGAAATACTCAAATACCAATTTTGAACCTAAACTTTAAAAGATTCTGAGGATAGATCCCAAGGTAAAGAAATCGACAATGCCTTCTTTCGTGAAGAACCGTAAGCAATATATACATATACCTAAACTGTATCGAGAAACAAAGACATTAATTAATAAAGTTACATGAACAACTCTCAAAGTTTTCTCGTCTCTTCGTCCCGTACTACAGCAAGATAGGAGCCATTTCCCTCCATTTAAAATTCTGGTAACTCGTCTACCCTTCACTTTCTTCCTCCTTCATTCTCGATAGCAAGATCCTACGAATTCGTTTGTCTTACTTATTTACGATTTTTATTTGAACTCAACTTCCTAATATAAGCAACCTTTTCATCATATTCTTATGCAGATTAAATCTAACCGATTATAAAGGAATGTCAACTAAAGCTGACAAAGTCCAAAGAAGAAATAAACCACTATGTACTTCGAAAACCAACTTTTTGTCAAATATTGTTCTCGGAAAAAAGAGGATCTCATAAATGTAGTGAAAGATGTGAAACGTTCCTTTCACATTTGTCCATATACTTTTCACACCCAACCTGATAATTGATAAGTTGCGCGAGAACTCGATGTATCTTTCTTCCTGGTTGGCAAAGCGGCGCCAAAGGAGGAGCAAAATCATGCCGAACACCCCGCACTATCAGACTGCCAAGGCACAGACCATGTCTCGACCATGGCATATCCTTCGTCGAGTTATGGCTCGCTAAAGAAAATTGACTTGAATCCACGCCAGGATAATAAAAGCGCTTCGCTACATGGGATATGGTAAAGACACCAGCTAGAAGAAATGAAAAAAAAGACACACGACGATAGTGCCTCTGCAACCTGAGTGATTACTAAACAGAATGTCTTCCTACAACAAATTTCGATCGCAGTTCCTTGAAAAAATTAAAAGTAACCATGTCGATTGAGTATTCTTTTGTGTCTTCTAAATTCTATACTAACTTAATCCTAATGATTCAAAGCGGTCCAAAGCTGAAGAGTTTACCCAAGAAGCCACAGCAAGCATGTAAACAATGGAAAGGGCAATCTCTAACCTTATTCGGTGTTGTAGCCTGCTGTTGCGGTGAACAGCTGGTACTATGAACAGTGGGTTGATTGGTCGTCACAGGTACGATCCCTTGATGGTTCAGATGATTCAGCTGGTTGATCTGGGTGAGCTGCGGTGGTGGCGGCTGCTGCACCGGATTCTGGTTGGTGGGTTGCAGCTGCTGATGGTGCGTCTGGTGGACCGGATGAGATGTCTGATGGTGCGTCGTGGGGAAAGTCGGCACCGTGAACGGAACAAACAGCATCGGGCTGCCGAGGATGTGCGCACCACCTCCACCCACTGCGCCCGTCTCCTCCCTACACCTTTGTTTCGTTCGTTTTTGGTATTTGTTGCTAATACGTCGCCAACGCCTCGCCGCACAATCTTACTTCGTCGGGCTACTTTCAAACACGTCTTTATCTTTTCACTTTGAGTATTAATTGCATTCGTTTAACTCTGACTGTCGGACGATGTAAACGATGAAGTTGAATCAAGTTGAATCAAGTTTCCGAGGAAGAATAAGTAGCAGAAGTAGAGAGAGTGCGCGGTTACCGTGTAGGCTGTTTATTCTTTACTTTCTATCTGTCATATGTCATTTATTTTTTTTATCTATGATTTGATATCTCTTATTTGTTATCTTTATCTCTTATTAATGAATCAAGTTGGCTTCTACAAAATTGACTGTCTTAAAATGTGTACTGTGTTTTACCTGCACTCTGGCCCCAGCCCCTGGTGCTGGGGATGGGCGTAGGGGGCGGCTCGGACGGAGGTGGTGGACGCCACCCTCGCTACCCTCAGCGATAGACCGCCCCGTTGACTGGTAAGCTGGACCGCTGTGGGTGACTGCTGATGGTGGTTGATATGGGTACAGCAACAGGCGCGACAGCTGGTCCCCTGAAGCTGCTGGTTCGCTGGGATGCCTTGGATTAGCTGAGCACTCGTGGGGCCCGTGGGCCCCGTGGAAGAATGAGAACACGGGTACACTCCAACCAGGCAACCCACCACTGCAGCCCCGGGGCCCGGTGCACTTGGAGCCAAACTGCCCGATGACGAGGCCACCCCAACTTCCTTTCTACCCCTGCAAGCACTGCACCACTGCACCCAACCTCGCGTACCGTTGATATCTTCTTTTTGAAGACACCTGCTGCTGTTTTCACTTATGTTCCCGGAACTCTGGACCACTTGGACCTGGCCCTCTTTTCGCTCCCGATTGCCTGCGGGTGGGATTTTGCCTTCTTCTCTCTAATCCACTGAGAAATTACTCCAAATTCTCGAGATTCAACGTTATCCTTGTATTTCGATTTTCGATCGATTACTGAGTTCCAGAACACCTAATTACTCAATGTTTCAAGAGACTCTACTCACGCGAGATTGCTCTTCTAACTTGGACGAACTTGTGGATAATCTTAAGTTGGTTTGTTGACTGTAACTAAATTTCAAGGACGAACTTTAGAGTACAGTTACCCGCAAACAGGTAACTCGCGACCTTAAGTGGGTGCCTGTCTTCAAACTGTTTGGAGATTCTTAAGTGCAGATGTTGAGGATGATCTTCAACGAGGACTCCGTGAAAGAGAAGCAACTAGAGTCACCCGAACTTTATACACTCCGGAATATGATGCCTCTTCACCACGTGGTCGACGCGAGCATCTCTTATTTTCGACACTGTAGATGGGATCCTTTTGGTATATAGACTTATATTTACATTTACGGCACGTTCAACAGTTTATTTACGACTTGTAAAACACTTCTGGTCGGCGAATTCGTGATTCGTCGTCGTGTCTCGAGAGCAGTTGTTGAGGAAGAGCAGCAGCAACGGCACACTTCTCAAACTCTTGTTAAATATTAAACTGAGAGCTCTTGGCTCAACAAGTATACAAGGACTCCCTTCTGTGTAAACGGCGTCGGAGTCTCCGATCTCACGTCTTCTTCAGAATCCGCCGTTGAGACTATTTTTCACCGTGACACTGTTCGGAGCCGTTGGTCACGCGATTATCAATATCCAAATTTGACCTTGACTCGAGATAAAAAGTTACTCGCTATTGCACTGATTTTATCTGAATAGATAAAAGAGATTTGATCAATTTATCAGACTATTCCGCTAATAGCGCCCTCAATCTCTTTCTCTGTCAAAGATACATCCTCCTAATAAACAAACCTAGTCTTTGCTCTCGCAGAATAAAAAAGTTCCCCAACCCCAGATCAGCCACGAGGTGTCTGCATGCCTGACCTCGTCATCATAGAAACACCAGATGAGTCGGAGGATTCGGTATCAGATACCATGCGTTGCGCTAGTGCAACTTTTCTCTCTTATCAACGATTCTAATGAAATGGAGCAATAATAATTCCGTCACGAAATCTGATGGGATGTTGCACGTTCTGCTAGCGAACGTGAAAAGGACGAAGACTAAAAAGGTTCAAAAGGAGGGTTGAAGCTAACCCGTAATATCGGAAGGTCGCTCGGCGACTGACTAGTACTTCCGCTCTAGCTGTTGTGCGATTCAGAGTGGGGGATGCCTCGTTGGGTTGTTGTGTGTAGGGGTTGGTTCGTGGCGGCGTTGGTTGTCGGCTCGTCGATGTTGGTGTCGGTCGGCTGGTTGTGCTTGCGCGCGGGAAACCAGACCACGACTGTTTTGAGCACGCCGGTTAGGCCACGCGAAATAGTGAACAGTTTTCTTTATTGAGTTTCTACGCACGCTATTACTTTGGACCAAGGACACTTCCTTGGAAACTGATATCCGCTTCCTGAGAGTTTGCGGATCAGACTGCAAGAGTTCGAATTTCAGAGAAAAAAATGCATCTCTTGAAGGAGATGAATTTGCGGACCTGTAATCTGAGTTGAAGCTTCAGAAATGTATTAAAAAGATGTTCAATGATGTGAATACCAAGTCAATTATCCTTGATTCATCTGATTTCATACGTACAATTATATCTAGGGAATAAACATGATTTGTGGACATGTGGTCAAAGTAAAAGTAGATTACTTTGATAAGTGGCTAAAGAAAGATGATGTGTTAATAATGGGCTAAGAGAATAAAGAGAATATGATTGAGGATCATAGTAAGGTCGATTATTCTATAATTTCTTGCGCTTTTAACAATGTATGCTTAGCGGGCTTCAAAAATGGGTTAAAAGATCAAGGCTACCGATATAAGATAAATTGCCAAGATAGTTCTTGAAGGATGCATCTCTGACAAAATGTATTTCTCTGTACCGAAAAGATTAATTAGATAGAGGAAGAGACGCGAAGAGACAGGGCATTGAGGGCGATTAACTTGTGAACAGAATCAGCCGAATGTGATGCGGCTACGTCCAAGCACTTCGATGGTTACGATATTATTTTTCGGGTTTAGAGGAACCGGCAGCGCGACACGCCGTAACTATTCTGCCCGCCGGAAGAGGTACAACCACTAAAACCACCTATCACTCAATTTCCAACATCAAGACTCGTAAAATTTTCTCTAGATTCACTTCACAGACTCTCGAGAAGGATAAACTCCAAGCAAGAGGACACAGCACTAATCGTTGATTAATTCGTCTATCGTCGGTTCTCGGAAATTCAGGGTTGCAAATCACTTCGCGATTTTCATTAATGATACGACTAGATATCTTTGTCAAAATTTCGTAAACACTTGACGAATTTAGAGGGTGACACTATCAGAACAGATCACTTTTTGGATGGTGGAAAAACGATTTTGCGATTCTGTGGACACTCCCGATTGAATATAACTTCTCTTAGAAATCCGGATGCACTTTGCACTGATTGTGTACGCGTGCGTGTCACTTGTGTACACGTGTGGTACACGTGTTTACGATGTCTGTGTAGGTGTGGGTTTATGCCTCGTCAGTAGTTGGTGTTGGTTCACGCAGGACGGATTAATATACGGACGGGCAAACGTACGTCGGATGAATACGGTTGGAGGGTTGGTTAGCTGAACAGGGGGGTAAATCGGGTTAAAGGGGTGGTGACTAGTGTGCCTAGTGGCCTAGTGTATCTATGGGCTAAGCGCTGTGTCCTGCACGTAGGTAGGTAGCGTGGAGACAAGAGCCGTGTATCGCAATGTATCGCGGCGGTGGCGGCGGCAGTGGCGGCGACGACGTCGACTGGAGGGGTTGCTTGGAGGGGTAGGTGGGGGTTAGCTCGTTCACTCGAGGTGGTGGTAAGAGAGAGAACGGAAAAGAGAAACAGGGGAAAGAAAGGAGGATGGGAGAGAGGCAGAGAGCAAGAAAGACAGATTCAGAGCGACAGAGAAAGGGCAACAGAGAGAGAAAGGGCAAAAGAGAAAGAAAGGGGAGACCGAAAAAGGGTAGGTCGGAGAATCGTGAAGCAGGGGCGCACAAAACGTTGGCTGCAGAACCACGAGAAGAACTAACGCGCTTGTATCGCGACACGTACATCCACTGACGTGGAAACCATTTATAAAAATCAGGATAATTGTCGAGACATTTAGACATCTTTCTGAAACTCTTTCTCATTATGATAATACTCTAATGCTGTGCAGGGTGTTATTCGTTGAGTTTTCGATGTTTTTGTACATTAGGTGATGAAATTATGTGAAGTAGAATGCTGGATAAAGTGCTTTGCACTAGTAGGTACATTTAATTTGTCAAAATTGTCTTTCAAAACTGATTTGTCGCCTTATTCCTGAGCAGAATGCAATTTCAACGATATTAAGTTATGTAATTTATAATTTAAGATTATCTGATTGCAAGGTGATCTTGCAGTAATTTATGTATATCGATTACAGAATGCACACATTCTGTATAATGTATAATTGTATACCCATACACTCATCGATAATTGCTTTTGTTGAGACGATTAATTCAGCAAAAGTGTATTGGAAATTTTTCTTTTGAGCGGTTCGCTCATGCTCGATATATGAAACAAAGAGTTGACGAGAGCAGGAAGCCTGAAGGTATTTAAGAGTTATGGAACGCAGGTAATTTTTCTGTCGTGTCCCGTGGGTGTTAATTAAAAATTGCTTGCGTTCTGTAACCACGGTAACAGAGGGGAAAGAAGAGTACGAGGCCACAGGTTGGATGGATAATTAAATCGTCGACTGACTTCCATCGACTTAGCACATGCTCTTGTTTCCTTGCTTTTCTCGATCGTGTTATTATCTAGAAAACTGAACTTTATAGCCTTTTTCTCTCCTAAGTTAATTAAACTTAATCAAACATTCTTATTTGAATTTTCGATGTGATTCTAGTTCATTTAGAATAAAATTAGAACTAGCGTGGGGAACTTGATTAAAATCATTATGATTTCGTGTACGAAACGTACGGGAATGCAAATGGCCAAATTTACCAGTGGCTTGTTTTTTAATCAATTAGGAAGATTAACAAAACAGAGGGAATAGATTTACGTGCCGAAGAAGTTTAATTCTGAGAGAACTTGCCAACAAAATTGTATTTCGTATTTTACCAGCTAATGACTGACGAACGAAACGCTAATGTATTCTACGTGATACTGGTACTAGCTTCTATTAGCATCAGTAATGCGCACCCACCTCTATCCACAACTCGGCAATCGTCAACGTTAACGTATAAACCCATCAACGTTTACGGCTGCGACAATCACGTGCAACCTTTGTGAAGAAAAGAAATTTTAACGAAGTTGACTAGAAATATGATGTCTCTTTGGCTCGACGAATTTTTTAATGAACAGCGTTGCATTCACTTGGAAAAATGGAGGAATTTTTATTTCATCTCTACATCAAATATCATCAGTTTGCGCCTTTTCATCGTCTGTCATGAAATATTATGGCAAACATTCATCTGTGAAATGAAAGTGCGAAAACCAGGTAAAAGATATTTCAAATTTATAAAGAAAGGGGGTCAGTTCTATGAAGGTGAGTCAGACGAGTTTTTTTAGGGTCCTTCGAAATGATTTATGTAAATTTTTCCACATTTCGTTTAAATACATTTTCTTTAAATACTGCGAAATTCCCGGGTTAGATCCCGTCAGCCTGAACATAGTAACAGACATCAGAGCTTATTTTAAAACAAATGAAGCTGTGATAATTTAATTACGCTAATCGTACTATTCCCACACTTCTCTCCAGCTGTTTTCTAGTCCCCAGAATCCAGAGAAAAAAGTTTAACAACACCGGAAATTCCAATGGAGACGCAAAGCGTTGGTTCGCAATAACGGATAAGCGGAGCCATTGGACAGTTCCACTGCAGTTGTACCGCTTCTGATGAGCTTGGACGATGGAGAGACAGGCTGTAGGGACTCGGTATATTTATAATGACCCTATATGTATGCAAATGGCTGCATATCGTACAGACCTATTTCACTCGTAGGCGACAGAGGAGAACACACATGTGTGGACATCGTGCTGCTTCGTATGCCCCTGCGTATGCAGCAGCTCTGCGTGTTTGTATTTATAAAACTACGAATAGGCGTTTGTGTTGACTGATCGAAATGCATCGATTGCCCCTGCACGATTGGACGTGCGTGTACATGTTTTATCTCCTCATTTTTCCATTTCTATCATCACGTCAAGTAAAACACCAATGTCGTCGACGATTTTGTCAATTTTCCTAATTTTGGGTTTTGAACTATCGCAAAAAGGGAAAAAAGTGGTTTACCTTTCCTCCAATCTTCATCAGAGTGAATGTACTCTATTTTCACTTTTTTAAAATGAACTAAAAAAAAATCCTTGAAAAACGAAGCAATCAGGACTACCTAAACTTCTGAAAAAGAATGTTTCACTATTTTCCAATCCTACTTTCCCTATGTTTAAAGAATGGAGGATAAAATTAAAATTTTAAAATAAAAGTCAGTAGCTGACGAATGAATTAAAACGTCGATAGAATAATGAAATAAAAAATGTGTCGTCCGAGGCGGCCATAGTTGGCCCAGAAAGCCGGGACTAATCATACGGATATATCCATAAAATATCGAAGATATATTTTTAATAATTGATTCAATAAAAGTGTCATGAATTTGCAATGTGACATGAGGGCAATGGGAAATTTACACTTTCCTGGAGACTCTAAACGAAACACTATATGTATAACTAGCGACAGTCCCACGTCCCAACGCGCATAAATTACAACGATAAACATGTTATTTATAGGTTGAGGGGGAGGAGACATAAATTGACTATGCTAATTTGTGCTGATCAGTGCGAAACCGCTTTGGAGGCTTCGTTTGCCAATAAAGTGTATCGATCACTATACTAAGTAAAAAATTAGTTTTTAAATTACACATTTTGTGAGTTTAAGGTAAAAATTGAATGCTTCATCACAAAAAAATTGTTTATCTATAAAAATCTACGAAAGCTGCATTATAATAGATTTAGTTGCGAATTTAACTTACTATCACTAAAGCCCGGACAATACTATCTTTTCGACAAAAAATTACCAGAACAGACGTCAGTTTCCCTCGGAAACTGGTTCTGTCTCCGCCGAAGTCATGTTTTGCAGCTCGAAACCGCAAACCGTCTTAAATAATTGCTGGTTTAGATATGTTTTGCAATTGTCTAAGAGAAGCTAGCGGGAAACCAAAGCAGAGAAAAAAGATTGGGAACAAAACCGATTAGAGAAACTATAATCATGGAGTATACATATATGTACCATATGTTGGTATAGAAATGATAACATAAATATAGTATTTCTTTTTCCAATAGCGAAGAAGTGTGACATAAAATATCTCAGAATTCTGAGTTTGATTTTCAAAAATTCTCACTCACTCATAGTCACCGGAACCTTGGACCAAATTATTATTACTCATGATGGACTCATCTGAAAGAAATAAAAAAATTCATTAATTAGCATTACAGTATAGTTATTATCATCAACAACCTATCTTCCACGTTTGCTGCATTTCAAAGAAACATTAAAGCAAAATAAAATCAAAAGTATTCCTCAACAGAAATATTTAATTATAACTGATTCATCTAAACAGTTTTCATCTTATGTTTGTAGATTAAGGTATGAGGATAAGGCAAACTTCTCTGGGAAAAAGGAAGGGGCGTGTAAAGAGTAGAGAGGCGGAAAAGCCGGAGAATCTTGGCTCGCGGCTACAAGGAAGAACCAACGTAAGAGTGGTAAGGTATATTCGTCTAGGGAAGCTCAATTTCAATTTCGAGCCCCCGGGGTGTCGTTGCGAAACGAATATAATTATACGGAATAATTCTGACGTGGTGGTGGCGGCTCTTAGAGACGAAGCTTGCTCGGTTAAGGGGCCGCCGCACCACCAAGTCGTGTGCAGACGAATCAGGCATCAAGCAAATTTTTATTTTAATACTTTCACCAAAAAGATCAAGATTAATCTGGAAGATATTTGCACATTAAAAATATTAGATCTAAAGGATTATCATTGGAAAATATTGTTGGACATTATTAAAATATTTTTGGCATTACTCTAGACATTCATTTACATATTTTCAATATTTACCATAAATGGAGATTGTTTGTAGAGATTCTAGTTTGCTGTTTTCAAGTGAAGATGTACAAGTTGAAATCAGCTTACGCACGAGGGGCTAGTCGAAGGATAGCGAGTGCTTAATGGCTCGAAATTCCTGCCGTCGCGGAATGTCCTGAATGAAAATTAAGTCAAGTGTACCTACTAGACAATTCTCATCCCCTTCCCAAACGACTAAACGAACTCGAGTATCCCACAAAAGCGAATCGTTCTGACTCTCCCTTCTTCCTTTTTCACCTTCCCTCTTTTACTCCCGTTCCCATTTACTATTTTCACATTCAGATGACAGAACTATTGAACAACATTTCCAGCAATCACATCACATTTTTGAGAGTCGATAATAATTTATGAATAATGAATCTCAAATATACATTTTAGATTCATCAATATTAATCCACTAAAGTTCTTCGAAATAGAGAGCGACATTTCCTCTACTTCATTATCGATCTCACATATAATTTAAGTAAATAAACGTGTGCATTTATTACTGTTAAAATGATTCACTAATTAAGGAAGAAAACTACTCGGAAATTGGATGGCATAATTGACATAATAAGAGTTAAAATTTGCATCTTGCTTTATTACATTAATGCAGTGATTCAATTAATGTAATGATAAAGGTTATTCAGATATTCTCACTATCACAAATGGAAATTTCCTATAGAAATTCTTTATAGAGTTCAATTGGGGCACTAAAAAAATAAAATAATTTGAGGATTTATTGGAAAGGTATTAAATGATAATGATGAATATGAAGATTGGGGTAGAAACTAGAAAGTGTTGGACTCGATGAACGGTAAAATAACGCAGCAGCTTGAAATTCATTGCTGGGGAATTCAGCTCGTAATTCATTCTCCAATTTGTCAGGGCGAAAATTTATCTATCAATTATTTTATTCCTCCTTATCAATTACCCCCGGCAACGTGATACCCTTGCTCCATGAAGAACTCCTTCGCCCTTCCATGAAACGCCTTTACCACCCCTTGTTCGTCGTCGTCCTCTCGACCCCTGTGTGCTCCCTTCAACACCGCCAGCCTCCTTTTCGAGTTTTCGCAAGCCAGAAGCACATCGTTCCATTATCCTGATATTAGCCATTGGGGACCCACGAAATGGTTACAACTTAAATAATTTATTTTAATGTGATCGCCAACTAACCTTCTTCTAACGGTTACGCCTTTTCGGATTTATTTTTAATTAGAAACCACTCACCTCGAAACGCATTTCCATCACGAGAAGTATTACGTAAAAAGGACCTTAAAGGATTAAGTTCATACCTGAAAAATCATTATTATGGAGAAAATTGTCGCTCCTAACATAAATTTGTAAAATAACATGTATAGATTAACATAAAATCATAAATATTTGAAATTCAAGCAGTAAAAAAGTAAAAAAAAATCATATATATCGGATTTTGAACAACGTACAAATATTAGATAAATGACATTAAGCTTATTTGGCATCGAGTACACCGATATGAGGAATACTGTCAAAAACTCGACATCTGAAAATCGGTCGTTACCTGTACTTGACGCGATGCGTTTCACATGATGCAATTTTCATATACATATATATGTGTTAGAGATGCACTCAGCTAGGCAGCCGCCAAACCATCCAGACAGGTTGTCTCTCATATGCCTCTACCTCACAAATGAAAATATGACTCGCACCACCTACAGTCAACCAACTTGTTTTAGCGAAATAGAAAATCATTCCTACGTTTCACTTCCACGAAAATGTGCGCGGTTCCTCGGGATTTCTAATTTTTAATATGAGAAAAAGTAAATAAAGCCTCTTTTGGACCATCATAATATAAGAGTGTCTAATATTTCTGATACTATCATAAATAAATTTTTCATGGCAATACTGCAGAATTTCTAATAGTATCGAGAATATAAAACGTGTCAAGAAGCTAATATACTTGAAAATACCATTTTAATAGAGCAAGAAATGCGGAAAAAGGAAATGCAGTAGGTTATACGTTTCGGTTGTAAATCGTTGCCGAGCTTATGGGATCCCGTCACAATGTCCCCTTTCCCTTTTACCTATGTATCCAACATCTAACCTCTGAACCTTAGCTGCCATTATGCCGTCGAGGAAAACTCATTGTTTTTCTCCCACGTGTTCACTAGGTAATTTCACGGCTCACAAATTCTGCATTCGCGCTTTATTACCCAAAGAAAGTCGCTTTCAGTGCTGACCTGCTTCCGGAACTACCTTATTATCCAATGTTCAAAACCCTTTCAAAAATAAAAACCGCATAGGAAATTGATATCAGAAAAAGGGCTCTTTGTTTTCTCTGTTTAAGATCTGTGAATGGAGTAGGCTTAATTCCTTTTCCATAAACTGATTAATGATTTAGTGATCCCAATTTGTCTTTTTTTTTTTGAAGCAGTAAAATGAACATTAACTACCTATTAATTAGTAACAGTCAGTACAGAAGAATATTAGCGTAAAAGCTTCCATGAGATGAGGGATTCTAAGAAAGATGTAAGAGGGTGAAGATTGCAGTTGATTCGAGAATTAAGGTGGATGGGTGATGACTGAAGTGAAATAAAGTTCTAATTAGTTCATAAATTAATTAGGATATTCGAGCTCGAAGGGATTGAACCTAGGTTTAACAGAGGGAAGGGTGGCAAAACCGACAAAAGGTTCTGATTAAGTTTTAATTTGATACTATGAAAACCGTGTTCATCACCACGTCATACTTGCGAACACTGGAAAATCCATGAACCTATCTGAAATTACTAAAGAATTTTCATAGGAATTCTGGAGATCTATAAAGGAACTCCTCTAAAGTTTTCGTGGAATTCCAAACAATATCCACAAAAATTCATTGAATATTTCCAACCTCTTAATTACCAACACACTCCATCTCTTCTACTTTTCACATCTGTTTGCTCGACGCACAAAGCTCAGAATTGCTTCGAAGATGACAGAAAGAAGAGACAGATATTTCCCTGCATAACTGAATATCCTATTTATCACTTAGTTTTTGGTGCAGCATTAATCTTCGATCCATCACTGGGGAAATGTTCTGCCAGAAGTCCTCACATCTTCAGTTGCAGAAATGAAATAAGTGCAGGGGAAAAAGAAGATACGTGAAAGGGATGAGAACAAGGATAAACTAAAAAAGGAATAAGAAGATGGAGAGTGATAGAGGAAGACTGGTAGAAGCAGTCGACGTCGGCGAGCGGTGATTTAAAGCCATGGCGCCGAGCGCGTACTTCTCTAAACATTTTAGCCGACCTTATTCCGCCTGCATTATTTCAACGTTAAGACGAGGCGAAGCACTTTGGGGGGATGGAAAGCAAGGGCGCAGGGTGGAAGGCTCGGATCTTAAGAAGAAGGCAAGTCGACTCGCCTAAGTGGCCTGATACATAAATATGCAATTAATCAAGCTAACTACCTCGGCATGAAACCTTTTTTTACCACTCCCACCCATTTCTCTCCCCTTTTTCTTTTTCCTTTCGCTTGCTCGTCCACTCGCTGATTTTTACTCGCTCGCTGCTCTATCTGGCAGATTTTAGAATGGCTCCTGCTGTCCGCTCTAGGGTAAACAGGACCATTTACCTAAACGGTCCAGTAGTGGCATTATGCGAATTTCTACGGGCCAATGCGAAGCGAATGAGCGACCGGGCCAGCTACAAGCCACCCCAGGAACGAAACGCTCGTCGAGCAAATGACTCGTGAAACGAAGCCACCCTCTCCTCCATCGGACGGAACCCCACAAGTGTATATTTGCAGCACACATTTTCGTCGAGACTCCAACATTCACCCCCGCAAAAGTGGCGGAATCTTAATCGAAGGACGTTTAACGCGAGTACTTCAAGAAATGAATTTTGTGAGGTTCTCAGATTAATTGAAGTAAAGAAGTTGATGTGTTCGTTGCAAGTTTAAAGTTTGGACAAAGAAAAGATCATTTGTAATTATACTGGAAACTTTTATAGATCTTTGACAAACATACAAGTTGGAAGAAAATGAGAAGTGATAAAAAGTATATAATACTTTTTAAAAAAAGTTTTCATAAACAGAAACTTTTTTATGGGACAATTCCATTTTCTAGATATAATCAGAGAAGGGCAAAACATATTTGAAATTCTTGCACAATCATCGTTCATAATTTCAATGGTTTCCCGCAAAAGGTTCAAAAAGGTAAAAATGCGAAGAACACACTAAAAAGAGAAGGTATCGAAAAGCCTTGGAGGATAAAAATAGCTTCAATTTATAGCCTCAGGCTGAGAAAATAACAAAAAGCTTCCCTATCACAAAAAATATATCAAAAAAGGAAAAAAAAATATTAGTAGAAGATTGAATTCCTTTACTTTCTCATTTAAAACATACGAAAAATAACTCATATAAATTCTGAATTTCTCACAATGAAATGTGAGACACGAACATATTAAAGATGTATTAAGGGTCGTAAGAAGAAAATTGATACTGAGCAAATGATTTCCCGACCGCCTGTACCTTACGTGAATGTTCACGCTCTTGATATAAGAAGATAAGCAACATAAATTTAAGAACGCGAGGCTCCGTTCACCAGCTCACTCGTTCTTCAAGCACACGGATGATGGCCCTATGTTCCGCTCGCACTTTTAATATTGCCCGCGTCAGTGTTGAAGTATTTACGGCTCCGGTGGCATAAAAGCCGGCATCCTCGTCTCTACCATGTCCTTTCTAGAAGGATTCAACCTCATCCTAACTCTTCTTTTACCTATAATTTTATTTTCACAACACAAAAAGACGCGATGTTTCTACATCTACATCATAA
Organism: Synergus coniferae; assembly: GCA_032164275.1. Lineage (NCBI taxonomy): Eukaryota > Metazoa > Arthropoda > Insecta > Hymenoptera > Cynipidae > Synergus > Synergus coniferae. The sequence goes on along the minus strand of JAUEJJ010000013.1, from coordinate 5,924,510 downwards.
CGTCATGCCAAGCAAGTATCCGTCACCGGAATGTTCTCCGTCCACCATCCTTTCTGCGCTTATTTACAATATCCTTTATAGTCATGATTTTTCTCCAGAGATTGAGACAAAAAGGACACATCCCACACATACATATGTAATTATTTCGCATGAACTATTTCATTCCTGTAGAATTTATAAATTGCAACACTAGCTGCGTATTCCGAGTTTTCAACTGACAGCAAAATATATCTCATTAAATGTTTTATATTAATATGCTGAAGGAAGAAATTTTCAGACAACCGTTTACCCAGGCAGTTTTGCATTTGAAAACTGGATTACTTTTATCTTCATTTTCTGTTTCATCACGACGACTGGGACCATATTTCACAAGGTCTCTAGTATCTCGTCAGGAAAAATTAGAGAAGCTTTCCGTAGATTTTCTCTGATAAAATATTAATCAGAATAAATTGTTATGTCTCGTGAATCGAGAATAGATTTAATAAATCAGGGCGGCGATTCAGCGGCTGATTTCGAATTCTCGGTCATTTCATGGTTTTTCACAGTCAAGTTTTTCAATTTTTCCGATCAACTAAAAGTAACATATATACACAATAGAGTCAGAAATTGACACGAAGAACACAATTAATTCTACAAAGTGCTAAGTAAAAACAGCCCAGTGCGCTCTATTTTTAAATATTCCTATTTGAAATCCCTTCCAAAAAAATTATTGATACCTAGAACACAAATCAATAGAACATCAAATCTTGGCATTCCAAAGGATCAAATATTAATCATGAAGACGAAGATACAATTTGATGCAAAATTGAAGCGGAGTAACATCTCGTGAACCCCTTACTCTATAGAGAACAGTTACGTGGAGGTTCGGGGCACGTACGGAACGAGCCTGCATAAATATTAATTGCCCGAAATTACATGTAAATACGAGCGGAGGAAGCAGAAAGAGAGAGAGAGAGAGAGAGAAGGGGAGAAAGGGTGATAAAGGGAGGAAACAGGGAGGATTCAACGACATCACGTGCATCCCAAATGGACCATTATTCCATCAGCGACACAAACTGTTGGGTAACTCGGTCGAAGAGGCGAGGACGCTGGACCCTCCTAATATCTAACCATGCAGATATTGCAGTATTCCAAGTGCAAATAGTTTAATTTTTAAGGGTTCGAGAGAGAAATTCCTAATATTCCCCAGATACTCGCGACACTCTAGGAGAGACATTTTGTACATGCATATATGCGTAGAGTTGACTGCCTGATTTCGACAAACAGTTCACCTGCACCTCAACCATTTACAGTTCTTCCAGTTACAACCGTTGCTCCAACCATCCATCCAACGGACTTCTAGTCTCCTCTCGAATTAGGCTGTCATCCAACCAACGGTTGCACCACCATCAGCATACTAAATTCTATTCAAGGACCGGAAATTCACTGTTTCTTAATCAAGTTAAAGCTACGCTCGAACATTCTGTTGGTCGTTCAGTGGTGGAAGAAGGGGATCAAGCGGAATACGATTGTCGAAAATCCCCCAATGGTTAAGACTCTCTTTGTCCCTTATTTGACTAATCGCAATTTGTTGAAGTTTAATGAGCTATTTTGCTCGAATACTCATATTTAAAAGTCGATGTTTAAATTTCCCGCTATTAGAGACTTCTGAAAGTTTGAAATTAATAGAGATTAAATTCCAAAAACAAGAAAAATCGAGTAAGAATAATTTATACGAAATTGTGTCTAAAAATACATGATATTAAAAGAACTGTCGGAAGATTGCAAGAAATGTCCAAGTACTCCTCGACAAGAGTTATTTCAAGAGACGATATTCTGTGCACAGAAGAAATTTAAAGTATTCCGTAATCGTAACGTTGCATTCAAGAACGAGGAACAAGGAAGATCTTGTATTTTTAACGTAGGAACGTCATTCGATGCTTAAATATTCTCCTCATTCCTTATTCAGAGTATATTTCATTCGTTCGTTCCTTCCTTCGGTCTGGCACATATATACATATTCCGTCCCTCGGGTGGGCTCAACTTAACTCCACATCGAGCCCGGATTTTCCAACAAGAAGGCAAGGAGAGGAAAGAGGACATCGCTAACAATCCCGCCCTCGCTTACACCGAAAAATCTCAATGATTTGTGCGTCTTATCTGCATTTTAATTACCACGAATAATTTTCTGAATAATCATCTTCCACCGAGTGGGCAGAGAAGCAATTTTGCCTGACTGGGTCTTTCGACGATTGTTTTTCTTTTCTTTTCCTCAGACGTTCGAGTAAACAGATGTGAAATACTAAACCAATAAATCAGCTTGCAATCACAAAGTTAGAATAAGAACATCACTTTCTTCGATTAATTACATATTTAAAATAAGCCATACAAATTTCAGAATCTTTTAGTCATTTAGAAAGCAGAAATAGGCTCTTTTAATGAAACTCTGCTTCAAATGCATGATTGAGGCAAACCGATGCTTTGTGTTGAAGCTATTCCTCTTATTGCATTTCTTCAATTGAACAGAGAATAGAAGTTTCCTTCAAACAAGTTTGAATACCTGGAACAAAAGAGTAGTATTGCTATCCAGGAAACCATTGCTGAGAGAGCAACTTGGATCACACAGAGTTGATTCATCGTTGATCTGGATAGCTTCACTTCTACATCTAGAGAAGCTTCCATAGGAAGTTAATCCTATAGGGACATGAAAGTTTCTACTTGTATTAAACGTGCCCTCTACAGAGTTCTGTTAGTCTGACAATTAAATATTGTCAGCGAATTTGAAAGGAAGATAAGTCAGTAAGCATACAATTAATTATAAACATTCATGACTTCGAAAAAACAAAACTAGACTCAACCCGTAACATAATAAGCACTTCGAATATCCTTCTAATCCGATTAGCAATATAGAGAGGTCTTCGAAATGTAAACAACCTGCGCTACTTCACTATTGCAAATATTGAATTTTAATCAAGTTAGAAAAAAATTAATTGCATCAAAATCAATCTTCAGTAAATCCTCAACCTTGAAATTGATACTTTTGCCTCTGTTTAAAATTTCTAGTGTGATTCTTGACTTAGGAATAAGATTTCCAGGATATAAATCTCGATAATAAAAGTGTGTAATCCTCTCGCAAGAAGTATTCCATTTTATCCTTTTTCAGGTAGAGAATCTAGATCCGAATATCAGGAGCCCTAAAGAAGTCAAGTTTAAAATTCAAATCCAAGCTTCTTACTGCATAATAAGAAAGTAATCCCTCGCACTTGAATTCTCTTGAACCAAGAATCGATGACTTTGGTGTAAGCGTGGTTCTTAGCCTCGCCGGGATCTTTCGATTTACACTGAACCGATTTCACGAATTGAGATTGGACGTGGGTGGATAATTGGATCGCGATGAAGATGGTACTGTTTCGATGTTAGTTCTCAATGAAGCCAGGAACCACGTAAGGTACAAACGATCGATAATCGGATCGAAGATCGAACGGTAGAATTTAGCTGTACGTAGTCGGGACAACGAAATATAACCGGTGTGCGCTACCGATCGGGCGAATTGATAGTTAATTACCGGGAATCAGGGGCGGCCAGGATAATGGATGGGACACGGCCCGTCACCGTAATTCACGGTGAACGGATTTTCGTGTTCCCTTATATATCCATCGTACCAACCTATAACGCAAAGCGAAGAGAGTGGAAAAATATAGAGAAGGAGGGGACAACGAGAATCCATTCCGAGGCAATCAAGAAAGAAACTGGGGACAAAATACAAGAAGATATCTAAACTACACCCTTTTAGAATCCTTCACCCCTCGCCACTGAATTTTTTTTAACCTGTTCCTGAAATCCAAAGTCATAAAAGAAATGGGAAAATAGATATGTATCCTCTTTAATATAAATGTAGAATTCAAAGTACTTTAGAAAAGTTGAGAGAAAAGAAAGCCTACTTTAATGGCTTGTCGATATTGAAGATTGGAAAAGCGTATTTCTTTTTGAAGCTACTAAAAAAAATTTAATACATTCTCCTAAAATATCGGAAAGTAGATTGAAAAATTGCTAAACAAAATAAGTTTCCCAAGTTCGCAAGCTTGGGGACAACCCAGAATTGGTTGCACAAACTAGGACTCGTAAAAGCACCAGTTGACAAATAGGAAGCGATTTGATAAATGTAACCACACTTCAATAAATAAATACTGGAATGCAAATGGATAAGATATTAAAGCGCAATTGAAACGAAATAAACAATTTTAAAATTATTCTTACTAAAAAGCGATTAAGACTAAAATCTTTTAATAAAAGAAATATTTCCCTCTAAAAAAATTTCGCTTCTCTCTCTCTCTATCTTCTTGAAATATTTCTCATCGACCCGTTCTTCGTCCATCACCCATTTAAACTAGAACCTCGGTAATTAATTTTCTTTTAATTCTCTAGAATTAATGGATCAGTAATCCTGAACCACCCGTGAGCGGATTTTAATAGTTTAAGAATTTGGTTATCAGAATCTTGGTTCTTGATAAATAACCCGAGCTCTATGTACTCCAGATACAAGTTCCTCTTTTTTTTTATAGGATTGAAAACTGCTATAACTAAATTGTTCCTTAAATAATAGACTACAGTTAGCTTCTGATAATCCCGATAAATAAAATAGTCCAATTTATACCAACGAAGATAAATCGAAACATTACGACACTATCTTGCAACAAAATAATTATATCGCGACACTCTCGAATGCTCGTTCAATCCTTGGTGCCGGCTGGTTATTCCAATCAGCTTTAAACATGCAAGAGAACTTGGAAAAGGGCTCGTGTAAATAATTGCACAGTACTTTGAGTTCCGGTCTTACCGCGAACGAGCAAAAGTCTTCTTATCGAATTCTTTATGCAAATTAAATTAAGGGTTGGTAGTGGAAAAAGGGTGACGACTTTGAGACTAAAAGGGTGACGCAGCTTAAGCATACATTCAGAGAAGAGCATAATGTATAAAATTATTTCTGGATAATGACATATTTGTTTTTGCTTAATTCATCAAAATAATTATCACGGCACGACTTCGAATCAGTTAATGAAAAAAACTCAGTCCGTCAGAAATATGCTAAAGAGTTTTTTATAATGAAATGAATAAAGGAATTCAGTTCTCTGCAGTTTTCGACGCAGTGAATTTTTCCATTATAGAAAGACTTTGACGACGATATAAGGAACTTTCTTTTAAAGAACAAAATTACCATATTAAAATCCATTATATAATTTTTAAAAAAAGACCCATTTAACTCTCTTCTATTTCAATAAATAAAGTAACACTTAGTCGCTTAAGTGTGAACTACAGTTAGTGCGGTTGGAAACTAGTCAGGCCATCAAAAGTTAGTATTTGGTAATGGGAGATGAGAGAAGAAGGGGTTGGAAAATGTTTGCTCAAGAACTTAGAGCCCCTAAATAACCTGTGGCGATACAGGCGTAGCTGACGTCCAGAATATTCTCCTCCGGCTTTATTCAATAGATTTGAAACTAAGTTTCCTAGCAGAATAAACTTCTTCTCTTCTTGCTTCTAATCTCAGATTATTAAGCTGCCAAATTCAACCATCTAATATTTATTATACTAATAACACTATAAACAAAAAATAGATGTGCAGGAGACTCTCAAATTGGATGAATAACTTATGAACAAGAACCTAATTAACATAACATACTTTATGTGCAGATGAAAAAAGCAGAAAACGCAAGATCGTTTATGTAGAAAAATGTGCCCTTCTTTTTCCTCTTAATAATCCATTTGCGAGTGAAAAGCTCGAGTATATACACTGATTCTTCAATGCTGTGTGATATATAAGCCCCTCGGCATTCCAGCCCTTTTGTGTGAACTGACTGGCTCTTTTAACCAACAATTTTATGGTATATGGGCTTGATAATTCAAAATTGGACAAGCGCTTGATTCGTAATCAGGCGAGTCAAAAGAGCGAACGAAAAGCAGGGCAAATACCATCGCGTGCGCATTCGTCGTGGAAAGCGACAAAAAAAGTAGTCCGAACCCCTTTTATATTCTTTGCTAGAGCGCCGAGGCTTGTCCAAATGAAGTGTTGAAGAGCTCTGCCAACACGAATTGCGAACGGAGAAGTAAAATGTGCCTTTGAATCGCAAAACTACAAAGGACTCGCCGCCGGGCTAATTTGTCTGAATGAGTGAACGATGGACCATGGGGGTAGAACTACAGGGTGCAGAATCATGAGTTGGACCTAATTCTGGATAAACGCCCTTTCATTATTTCCGGTATCCTTTCCAACTTTGCCTCTTTGTTCATCATTCTTACCAGACTCTTTTCGATTTGCCAGCCAAGATTAATTACCGTAAGTCACTTATAGTTACAAAATAAAATTTAATGTCGGAATTAGACATGGACCTAGGAAAGAAGGGACTAGAAATATCATTGTGGGGTTAATTCAGTGAGGGGGAGGTCCGCCATTTTTTGGTTCACAGAGACAAAGATGTATATATAACTCATTCTCTTTCTCACTTTCCTCGTAAATAAAAATTCAAATCTCGAGCTATAATCCAGCCAATCAAGCAATTGTATCCCCACTCATGGAATTCTCCCCCCTCCCGTGGAATCACCCTCATTCATCAAAGTTAGGATGGCATGCCTAGTCCCCTAAGGTCCATGGAATTAGACATGTATTTTCAAATGATGTTGAACGATTTCAAAAAAGTTTCAATTCCACAAAAGACAATAATGCATAACTATTGCTGACAGCATTTCAGTATTCAAATGCGTGCATAAATCGACATGTGAGCCATGAAATTCAGAACGTACACCCAATGATTTAATTAACAAGGATCGCAGCAACCAGTCGAGTATATACGTTTAAAGATGAGAACAGATGGAGGACCCTTTGTTTCCTATCACAATATTCGTAACAAATAGTCCATTCTCAAGTGACACTTGACTATACATATCTCAAATTTTATATTGCGACTCAGCTTTCAAGTTAATTTTATACCAACTCCAAAGCTTGCATCTACAAAAATCAAAATTTTAGTTCGAAAAAATCCGTATTGTTAAATGTCGACAAAATATGAAAATAATGAATTAAGACATTCTTTATTGCTTGAAAATTGTTTCCCGATCATTAACATTTAATAATTCAGACTTTGAAAGCTGAAACTGAATTAGAGAGACTTCTAAACTTTAAATATTCTAATTAAGGCTTTTCAAATGAAATAATTCTTAATTCCATGTCCTTATAAATATCTAAAGAATTTGAAGCCTAAATCCAAACGATAAAATGAATTTTCAACGAATGTGAAGAAGAAAATTGTTTAGTGTTAATAAAAAATTGCAGTCTGATAAAGGCGCATCGAAACAAGCGAGCGTAAAAAAGCCGAATGCAATTGTCGTGAGCTTAAAGAGCAAGTCTTCCTCAGACCAAGCATTCAACCCCGAGGGCGTGCTTCTGAAGTACAGCGGAATCAGCCTCTCTCCCTTACTTTCCACCGTAATCGATCAATTGAAATTCGCTCGAACGACAATCGATTTCAAATCAATTGAAGCCGCAGTGTAAAACTAACTGGATACGTATTTCTCTGCCTTAGTTCCGCAACCCCTTCTGCTAGATTCACCGTCTTCTTTCAGCTCACTAAAACCGTAATTTGCTCGACTATTTTTCCTCCTACTCTCACTTCCGACTCGACAAATCGAATCTCTCTCACAGCCTCGCTTCTCTCTCTGTCTCCCTATTCCAATCCACGCCTGGAAACCCTTTGTTTTTCATCAACCGAACACTGAATTTTTGGTCACAGTTCATTCGATTCTCTTTTATTTAATTTCAATTAGAGACCGACGTGCTCATTTCTCTATCTAAAAATTCTTCCTTCCTTTCCATTCCGATCTCATCCCCCTATTTGTTACAATTTCTGTCTGGATGCTCACATATGTACCGTTCGTGTTTGCCCCGTGGCTGACCAAACATCTATTTTACTACTGCGATTGGATAGATATCGTTTGGGAGGTTATATCAATTGGTAGATTGGGGAAAAGTCTATGTATTTAAATTACATAAATATATTTATAAATTAAATATTTGTAATTGATTGCACTTATTTATTTTTTGAATTTTAAATATAATCATAAATTTTATTAATTATATGATATTTATACAGTAATTGGTAGATTTATGGAAACTACAGCTGCGCAAAGAAGTACAAAAAAAATAAAAAAAATTAGAACATTGCACAGTTTAAAAATTGGAATGTAATATCTTTTTGTTGAAAAATCAAAATCTCGAATAAACTTACCGAAAAAATAATTCACCAAAATTCAAATTCCCAAAAACCAAAAAAAAAGTTTAAAAAATGTTAAAAATTTTTGTTTATAATTTCTTAAAAAAATTTTTTTTCAAAATTTCTCAAATATTTATTCTAATTTTTTCTTGAAAAATTGTGTTTAATATTGCTCCAATTTTTTTTAATTTGGAATAGAAATTTTGAAAAAAAAAAATAATTTAGAAAAATTTTTAAAAAGTTTCCGAAATTTAAATTTTTGGAAATTTAAAGTTTTCGAGTATTTAAATTTTCGGGAATTTCTATTTCTAGCGTTGATTTCGAATTCCACGACGACGACAGAAGGGACAAGCAGCCAGTTCATGAACAGGCACATCACTTCACAAATTTTTAATTACGAAATTGACAAGAATTATTATT
>JAUEJJ010000013.1:5898099-5913593 GCA_032164275.1 Synergus coniferae | reverse complement strand
GTAGTTTAGACAGATATTATTCAGTAAATGCAAATCGATATCCGATGTTTAGAGAAACCTAAAAAGAAAGAAAAAAAAAGCTCAAGTGACAATGTTATAGGAAGAGAGGTCGGAGGCATCGAATCTCTCGCAAAACCGCATCGGACGACGGAAATTCACATCGGACCGCGAGGCACCTGATAATTTAAATCGAACGAACCGAGGCGAACGTAATTCCCAGCGCCGCGAGCTAAACGGTCACCTGGCATGCTTGGTAATCTGCGAACCTCGCGAAAGCGTATCTATCCCCCTTTTCAACCCAATCCACCCCTTGAAAACGTCTATTATTTTCGTAATGGGTTTCGATTTTCTCGTTCCGTTGGGACCCGACGAAGGATCCAAAGCCAGTTTAATTCGAAAAATCGGTTCCACCACCCGATGTACTCTTGCAAATGAATCCCTTGCAACGGTCACTAAATTAATCTTGGGTTTATTTCAAACAACCAAATTCTCTCTCCAACTAACAAAAAGCACTCCATTTTATACAAGTGTCCAACATTAACTATCTAATATTTGTAGGGCCTCTTAAAATTATCAGAAACTTGTCTGTGTAAAAATCAATTGTCTGAGTTAGAAAAGCAGCGAAAGGAAAGAGAAAGGGGTTAAAGATTGGGAAAAGGATTGAGGTAGGGGGAACTTAATGAAACGCGTCTGACGAATAGACCAACTAATTGTATCTGAGAGGAATTAATAAAAACGCCTGACGGCTCGAGCAGCGCCGACGATGAGGGGCGATTCAAGATCATTTATTTCATTTTTCTCACAGAAAGCCGTCACTCTCTCCCTTCTTTTCTTTCATTTTCTCTGCCAAGTCGATTTTCCGGTTTCGAACGAGGGAAGTCTTCCAAGAACAATGATGACGTTTCAAGACACTCGAAACAAAACGTGGCTCCCTTACTGATTGTCAAAACGATTATTTTTTTTACTACAGACGAAAGAACCCCCCTTTTATTATGACTCAAAGTTCGCGCTAATTGCGACCCTTTACTACTTCAATTTAAAACTTTCTTTAGCTTATCTTTCAAATGTTCTTTTCTTTTTTGTTTATTTATTTTCCTGTTTTTAAATTTTATGAAGTGTAGATTTTTTTAGCTTTGAGGGAGGAAAAAGAGGAAAAAGGGAAGATCATCGGTCCTAAAGTGATTCCCATTTTTCGAAGATAACCACAGCAAAAGCCAGGTTTCGTCGACTGTGAGTTTCGACTGAACTGGCGCTCGTGGTCCCCGGACCAAAAATAATGGCTGTCGCCGAATAAAACCAAAAATAATCGGGCGCCTGCTGCTAGCCCGTTAAATCACCTCTCGTAGCAGTTACCAATTTTCGGCTGCGATTTTCTCTCTCGCATTCCTATGTATATACATATATCTCATTCTAGATCCCCACTAAGCGCTTTGTTCACTAATTATTTGCCTTTAATTATCAGCAATTAACAAAGAATTAATTACGTAGCGCGCGTCCGCAGCAACTGGCCACAAAACCGAAATAGTTATTTGAAAATCTAGTTAGTACTGTTTGAAATTCCGAAATAAATGCGTGCATCTCGGTGTGATGCCAAATTAAATATTATTCTGAAAAAAATAATATTTTCAACAGAAAATTTTCTAATTTTATTTCATTTAACATCAAACTCACCAGTTTTTTTTATGTTATCATTATTCTCGAAAATTGAATCAGTGAAATTACTTGTTTTCTGAAAATAACATTAAATAGCGTTAAATATTAATTTCGTTCCCTACAAACTTGTATTACGTAATATTTCTCATTTATATCTCTAGAATGTAAACTGCTCTGTCAAGTAGTGACGTACATCCAACTCGTTACATTTGAGTAAGAAGCGATTGCTTCAAAACCGGTTTTCGACATTGGAAAATTGCGAATGACTCCAGATCCGAATATTTCCCAGTCACTCTAATATAAATATGCAATAATAACGAGTACGTTCGGGTGAGAAAAGCGATCCCAATGCTTTTGGCAAATGCATCTGTCAGCGATGGAAAACGCGTCGCTAAAATGGCTTTTCCCTCTCCTGCTCCCTGACTCTCGATTCCCTTTCGTTTCCCACTTTCGTTCACCATCCTCCCCCAATCTCCTCATTCGGCCCAACTCTGGCCCTCTTTCTCTTTCTATCTTTCTATTTCTATCTTTGTCTCTCTTGGCCCCACAGCAATTACTATAAATCAGAATCGCAGTCAATATTTAATCCTCGCGGAATGGTGCTAGCCGTCGCTTCGAAACGGACGAATGGAGCAGAGAATCGAATGGGGTGGGAACTAATGGGGAAGGGGTTGGTGGATTCGGGGGAGAGCAAGTGGACGACAACGGGGGAAGGGGGGTATTGGTCGCTGCAACAATGCCAGTAATGCGATAAAATATACTATGTGTCGACCGAGGGGTACGGGGTCTGGGGAAATTTGGTGTGGTTTGGGAAGGGGGTTAAAGGGGTGTGGAGCACGAGAGGGTGCAACTGTCCACTGTTCATGTTGCTGACCTTCCTTCGTTCGCCGGTTCATCCGCTCTTCGGTTCCCTCGTCTATTTCCCCTGGTGCCGCTCCAGATATTCACTCACTGAAAAACGATGAAACGCCAAACGGCCGTAAAGATGAAGTGCATCGGGAGCCGCTACATTGCCGATGCCTTTCGTGTAATCGCGATAATCGATTGTCTCGGTTGCACACTATCTAAGCCATATATTTTTCCGGATCCAGATTTCCTTTTCAAGCATCCTTAAAGCCAAATGATTATGTCTAGCTAGTAAACTTGGACAGCCAGTCATCGATTAACATCAATGAGCCACAAATCTCTCTCTCAAGAAAAAAAGACCGGCTGTCATCTTTAGTACGTGAAAAAAGTGCGAGATATTTTTAGCTAAGATTTCTACAGAAACGGAAAATCTTGAGAACGTGGAAATGTCGTGGAATTTATTTCATTTGTATCTCTTTTAATGTTTCCATTAGATTAGACTGAAGTGTCAGATGTGTCTTTGAAAGATTAAAAAAAATTTAGTTTATAATGTCCTAAATATAGAACCAAGAACCGTTTGTTTTTTTTATTTACTAATGGCACTTTCGAGTTTAAGAAATTGAAAACCTCCGAAATCAACAATTCAATTTGTTAATGTTTTTTCTTTCGTTTTTGGTATGTTTACTTAACAAATGCTTTACTATTTACTAAATGACAAACTGTGGACAACATTTTCGGCTGCAAATCATTATTCTCGTCGGCCTCTCACGTTTTCTCTTGTATGAAGTCTGTATCTAGTATTTGTGAGGTGAATCAAGTTACTTGCGTGACACTGGGCAATAAGCACGCGGAATTGCAACAACTTCTGTTTTATTAGAGAGGCAGGACCAAAGGCATGCTAGTTTCGACGTCGTCGTTATTGCTGCCATTGTGCTTCGTGACATTATTACTGTCATTATTATTTCTATCGTAATTACAGGTCACGATTGTTCGTCAATGCTTGCCTGTGGATATAAGAGAAACCGTTCCCTGATTCCTCATATGAGTACTCACTTATTGAACCTAGAAAAGTTACTAAAACTTTCGACTTAAAATAAAACTACAAAAAAAAGCTACAAAAACTTTTTACACCAGAACTTCACTAAAGCTCTAGAAGTTTTTATTTTAGATTCAATCTATTGTAAAAAGGATTTTCTTTTACTTGGCTCGAATCTCTCTATTCGATTTGAAGAGGAAGAATGATAAGAATTTATAGTATGAAGACAAGAGAGAAATATATTTAAAACTGATTCGTGTATGTCGATCAATTTGTGCGGATCACAACCTCTCGAATGAAGAAACCCTCGTAGGCGAGGAGTCATTGTGGCCAGAAGAATGGTTTCTCAAGGGTTGAATCCTGGGGGAAATCAGGAGGCAGTGGGCCTTCGGGATATACCTGCAGGCAGATCTCGACTGAGGTTCGCCAAAGTAGCTTGTCAATAACTTAAATCTCAATCGTAACTTGGGGCTCCCAACTGATTTCCGTTTCTGAAACTCGTATGTCCTCCTTCTCGGCATGTCTAGTCGATTTCACTTCAAAGTCTCTTTTTTTCCTCTCTCTCGATTTACGTCACGTGCAACGAGTCGATTAAATGTAGTATAAACAGTTTTCGACGCTTTCATGATAAGAAGTTGAGTCACGGAAATGCTGATAGAAAATAGGGAGTATTTACTTAGGCACAATTTGTTATTTCTAACAATTACTGGCATTTTAACATGTCATTTTAAACCTGAGGCAAAAAGTTCGATACTGATAGTATTCATTGAAACTCGGTCCGGGGCAATCACGGAATCAATCGAGGAAGAGTTAGTGTGTATCTCCTTCAAAGATCGTCTTAATTCGGTGGAGACCATTGGTGTGAGTAAAAGGTTGAGAAAATCGGGAGTCGAAACAAACTGGAAGATAAAGGGGAAAAAGGGAAAAGACAAAGGTGGGAGATAGGTTTAAGTAAGTAATTTCACGGTGTTGCCTCACATTGATACAAAGTCTTACCTCGTATCCCATTGACTATGGCGAGACTACTATTATTTCGAGCGGAGGAATTTTCAGTACTGATGAAGATTGAATCAAAGCCCATCTTAACCTCGTTATCCCCTTCGACCGATTGGACCTCACAAAAGCAACCTGCTCTCCTTTTCTATGGATTGTTTCTGTCAACGGATTTTTCTTTTCCGGCAAGGGCTTTTTATCGGGCGAGGAAATCGTTAACGACCCTCTTTTCAATCCGAACGACTATACAAAGAGGCGACTTGTTACGCAATCCAAAGGAAACTTATTTCTCCCTTTTTTTAATGTCCTTTGAGGCAATCGGCAAGTGCGTTCTGGACTACTAAGTCTTCCAGGGAACAGCAATAAAAGGGATGAAAGATGATGAGAATTTTAATTTATTTTCTATGATAAACAATTCTAAGCTAAATCTAAACTAAGTTCAAACCTAATAGTACAGCTATCAGTTTCTTTTGAAAAATAGGTGCAAAACACAACCTTAAGTGGTCGTTTTGTTGATCAAGCCGATCTCGATTCTCGAAAGTAGCTGATACGAAACTTTGCCAGAGGAATGTTTTCATACTTGACTGAAACGTGATATAAATATATGTATATACGTACAGACACAGATTCGACTTCAAAGTTTCCTCGGTGAGCGTAAGCCTGTGAAGCTATACCTAACAACACCCTTTTCTTAACATTCATACATCTCTCCATTTCAACGTGAAATTGCCAATCGGTACTTCCATCAATGAAATGCACTGCAGAAATTGCACCAGTATCCAAATGTCGCCAGACTACTCGCTATTTCTGCTAATCCATAAACGTGAACGTACAAAATCCTCGCCTATTACTTTGAAGCATCACAAACGGAATTCAGGGCGTCTACTGCGCGGGAATTTAATGAAATCTGGGAATTGAAAAAAATTTATGTTATCGTGCTCGCGATTAATCTAGATTAATTAATTAATTAGTATTTTTTCCGGTTCGGTTGTCTTCTGGCTAGCAAAGTATGGTAGTAAAATATGTAGATGCTATACGACACAGAAGGTATTTAGAATTTAATAAATTTAATTAATACCTTTGATTTTATTTTTACTCTAATTCATAGCTTTTCGAGTCAGTAATTGTTTTATTAGAAACAAGACCGGGAAGAAATGATAAATGAGGATTTAAAAGTTTATAGAGTGAAAAAAAAGTTATTCGATAAAAAAATTCATTTGAGCAGAAACTCATTTTGTAGGAAGTGCTTCATAGCAGAGGTTAAGCTGTAACTAATAGTACAAATTTTAAGAGAGGCTATATTATGGTTCCTTGAATTTATGATCACTGCAACCATAAAATTCTATGACCATACTATGAATACTGACGTAAGATTGTAGTTACTACGTTGCTAAGTTTATAACGAAAGCTTTCAGGTAGATTTCGAATTAAGTATTTTTTCTTTATTTCAGTCTTTACACTTTTCAATTTGTTAACGTGACATTAAAATTGAGATGTTTACTCTGGGAAAATAAAGTTCGGTAATTAAAATCTCCTGAAGCAAGATTTCTCTCAGTCACAACATCTTGGAAACTTTCAAACAACAGGAGCGGAATTTAATCTGACAGCATTAATCATCTAGGGTGAGAAGTATTTGCCACGCGCGATCGCCTTGGAGCCATTTACCTACCACGAAATTGCGGGAAGAATAATTCGAACTAACGAGCAACAATGACGAAACGAAACCTTCTTCGAAAGATAGAAGAAGAGAAAAATCAAGGGGTGAAGAGGTAGATGCGAAGATGGAGAAAAGGGTGCAATAGGGTACATAAGGTAGTAAGTAATATAAGTAAAGTTGATCTACGCCACGAAAGTCCACGTTGTATCGTGTTAAACTCCGAGGTTAATTCCCCTCGTTACGTTGCCGTTTTCCTTATAGCGATCATCCACCCTGTCGCTCGCCTAAGGCCGCAATGCGGAATGAGGGCGGCGGAATGTTCTTCTTGCTGTTCACTTTCTTTTAACTGTTCCTTGCCTCATTATTCGCGAGACTTGTTCGTGACGCGTCGACATCAAGTAAATGTAATTAAATTGCATGACGTCTAAGCTCCCTTTTGTGAAACTTTTGCGAATGGCCAAGAGAGTATCAATTTCTTGAAACTCGTGGTGATCGTACCTTTTGATTAGCCTTCTTTCTTAGTCTCCATTCTTAGCTTAAATCAGTATTATCTTCCATTTTACTATAGTAGGTAATACAAAGAATCAAATTTTATTCTTATTTCTGTATATTTGATTTTTATTTGGATATTCATATCTCAGAAGCTAAACTCTGGAGGATGAAACAGGGTTATATTTACGCTGCTATAACAAGTTATCCTGTGGGAAATTGCTTCCTAGTGGTTTACAATATACAACAATTCTATGTTACAAAGTTGGTCTTACCAAAGTTCGAATCGAATCCTGGAAGAGGGTGTTTCTATTCCCTAAAGGGCTTACATCAGGATGATAATAATTTCATTTCTCTTACTGCCGTGTGGTGTAATCTGTATTATATCTTTACCAAAGATCCTTATCGTTAATAAGCTTATATAATCTTGAATTTAAGTAACTTGTTCTTTTCCAGGACATTGTTTTAGAATTCGGATATTTCAAGAAGCTATATTATATATATATATATATATATATATATATATATATTAAAAATGTCATTTATTATGCTCAGTAATTGTTCCTTAATTAATCATGGCAAATAAAAATCAATGCAGATATGCATTGAAAGCCTCGATGACATGCAAATCTGTGAAATATATGAATGAACATACTTTGACGAGCGATGTCGAATTTCTTGACACTGTCATTAAATTCTTGTACCGGAAATGTGTTGGTGGATAAGTTTGTTCGCGATCAAAGTTCGCTCGTTGATGGCTAACAACCAGATTCACGACGGGAAGTAAGGAGTTGGTTGTAGCTTTGGAGGATTGGAGAAGGAAGGTATTGAGATCTAGCTAGAATAGCTAATGCTGGAATATGTCATAGTTTGGTGGGATGCGGTCAGAATTATATATGCTTCGAGATGTATGCGCGAGTTACGTTCTACGCTTCAGCCCTCTTCCTTCTCTGTCATCCTTACCAACCCCTTTCATCCTCAAACCCCTGTTATTTTCTTCCCCTCTTCTTCTCGGTTGATGGACTCCTCGCTATAATTTCGCACACTACCATAACGTAACCAATGTGCTACTCAGCGATATAGCTCAACTCGTATAGCACAAGGAGTTACTCGGTTAGTTTAGATTCACTCAGGCAAGTTTTGATGCCATGCTTCTATTCCTCTCTTACCCTTCTGTTCTTCGCACACTATTCACTTCTTCTCTTACCACTTCCCTTGAGTCTGATTCTATGTTTCGCCTGCCTCCTCACCATATGTATATATGTTACCTCGTGTCGACACATTAGTAATGCCGAAGCGGTCGTAATAGATTGAATGTCTGAAACTTGGGTACCCCGAAGCTAATGCAACAACTCAGCTATAGTCTATGTAATCAGGTGCCCGAGTCTTGGAATCACGTACTTGGGGACACCCAGGAGGTTGATTCTCTGCACTAACCAATTCTCTAAGTATTTGATAATTGTTTCTTGATTGTGTCAGATTAGAATTTGACCCTTTCATCTTTCGTCTTAAGTTTAATTATTTTCGATAGAGACTACAAATGTAATAAGTTCTTCTCTACAGAAGGTGCAACATCTTTTTTCACATTCGATATTTTGGTTTTTCGGTGAAACGATGTTGTCCCTTACAGAAAACGACTGACTACAATTAGTCCCTTTTATAATTAACATTCCCAACTACCGATACGTATAAGTTAATTGCAAATAGTTACTGAAGATCACTAATTACTTATTGTAACTTTTATTAGCAATTAGCCTGAGCGTTAATTGCTCGCGGTAATTGCCCTTTTGCGCTTTCCACCATCCTCCTTCTTCTTCTTTCACAACCTTCTTTCATGGCATCTGGCAATCACTACTAAAATTCTACGATTGAATTTCCCTTAATTTGAATAATAATAATAGAAATATAGCGTAAGAGGGATATTACTTTCGTTATAATATTACTCGACTCTTCTTGAATATTACAATAAATTTTTCTCATGCATGGAGTGTTTTTTTATGTTTTATATTTTGTAGTCAGAATAATGTGAAAATACTTGAGATAATAAATCCAGGGAGAAAAATTGCTCCACACTGCCTAAGTGGAGGAAAGTCAGCATAATAACTAGATATCCAAGTAGTAAAAGGGCTTTTATCGAAAATCTCGACGCGTAGAGGTCGGAAATATTAAATGAATTCTATTTAGCCTCCTTTCAACGACTCGCTTCGTATTTTAACCATGAGAACTCGTGAAACTCTGTTATTATTTACGAGCATTGCACATTATCCAGAATATATGAGATATTCGGCGCCGTTCGTTAGTCACGGTCATTAATCTCACAAACGAAAATTAGTTTGCATTTCGTAAACATTATCCTACACAACTAGTTTGCATGTCGATATGCACGCAGAAAAATGCGTTTCAGTAGCTTTGCTTCTCTGTTATTTTACTCTTTTTCAATTATTTTTCAGTAATTCCATTCAGTCGGTTGTTTAATAGCAATTTGCTGAACCAATCTCTAGAACGGTTTGAAGCTTTCAATTGTTTGATCGAATCATTACTTTATTTTGATGCAAATGCAGAGCGACCATTATTCTGATAAATACACACAGTTGGAAATCGTTTCCAAATCTCGTCAATATTCGAAAAAAGCGAATCTACCATTTTTTTGTAAACACAAAAGTACATTTAATTATGTTATTTAATAACACGAAATGGTAGTTTTTTTTTTGACATCGAAACTGTCGAACATTTATTTTCATAATTTTAAAGTCGTCTTTTGTGCCTATTTATTTCCAAATTGAACTCCTCAATTCTGCAAACTATACTAATTAGCACAAACAAACACATAATGATTGTTCACTCTTTTTCCCCACAACTAACACATGCAAATTTATCATTAGGCCCTTCGTTACTCAATTCCACATCATCTAGTTTATGCTGGAATAATTTTCATCATATTCCTCTTGGTGTATTGACAGTAGTTATCATTTGTCGATGAATCGTTGATGTAACGCAACATCATTGAGGATACAGCATATTATCGACAGATATTGAGAGGTATGGAAGCAGAGTTACATCCGTGACATGTAAAAGGGACATTGCAGAGGAATTACTCATTGGTCAGAGAGAGAGAGAAAGAGAGAAATAGTAGGAGAAAGGTCGTATTCCCATACGGATGAGGGCGAGCGAGATAATCGTTGGTTGCCTGCATTTGGAAGAGCACATTAGCGTTGCTGTTTGTACGTATATTTGAATAGAGGAAAGCGCTGGACGTTGTAATTAGGCACGACACATCGCGCCCCTGGGACGCTTCGAACTCCACCAGCCTTGTCCTCTCTCCCCCTTTTCTCACCCCTTGCCCTTCTGGCTATATTCACCAGAGAAAAGCCTCGAATATCCCCACCTGCGAGGTGATCTAACCCCGCGCAATATGCCCCTGTGCACACATACTTCATTTTGGCTGATTATGCCCGGTTCGAACCACTGGCCGCTGGGCGGACTCAACTAGGTCCATGATCACTGTCGGAAACCCAAATGCTATGGATAGTGAGCAGCAAATAGAACACAGAATGGGAGATTTCATGCCTAATTCTAATTTTTTCTGATTATTATTACCCTAATTTTTAATTTCCCGACGTACTATTCGTCATAATGAGAATTTCACCAAAAACTTTGTAGATGGGTCATGGAAACGAAAATATCGATAAAAATATTGATACGAAGACTCAAAATCATATATGGAAAAAGTGAAGCGAAACGATTTCGCCTGGTTCGATGATTTTTGAGTGCCTTAGGTCAGTTCGATATGCTTTTAAAAATATTTGATGTGAATATCAATTGCTAAACGTCCGGAATTGAAGCTTTCAAAACAGAGTGGTATGTACTAGACAATTCGAGGTATTGTTTTGTAGGATAGCCTAGGGTGGTAGATGCGCTCACGCGACTCGATCGCTGCGGTAGAGAATGCTCGAGGACCGCGGAGTAAATCACCCTCTAATGGATCGACCCGCTAATCTCTGATAGACTGTAGCTACTTCAACAACCCAGTTACCCCGTTGTCCGTTACTATATGCAGCAACTGCGTAGTAATATTTCCCAAATCGCTCACGATTTCTGTTCAACTGCAGATACTGTGTTAAAATATTAATCTCTGGTTTAGCACAGTTGTAGGGTTTGTCGTCGTCATCTAATTTACATAGTCTTTCATGTTGTTTGCATAATGATGCTTAATTGCTTATACGTATAATAGTGCATTTACCATATTCAATCAACTTTAAATTTATTTTCTGAGATAACATGTTAATCTAAAAAAATTCATCACTCGAATAAATCTTGCCTCTTGAATTCGCTCCCTCTAAGTGAAAATGGAACTTCCGTTTCAACGGTATCGCATGAAACGTCTATAAGCACCTATACCTTTCCTTGAAGCAAGGCAGAGCTAAAATGGTAGGAAAAATGTGAGAGTTGAGCTCGAGTGGCAGCATGCAATTTCAGATTCTCTGAGGATTTGCGAAACCGTGGATGTTTCGCGTGCAAAGGGTGCCAAAGTTATCTTTCTTTTTTAATACCGCGGATAAAAACAGCACGCGCTCGTCTTTGTACACTACTCACTAACCCCTTTCATAACCTGCTCTATTCCTGGATAGCGTGTCAGCGGATAGTAAACCAACGGGCACGGGGTTCGGGGACTGCATAAAATTGTCGAAAAATCAATTAGTTCGAGGAAGCTCAGATAATCTGTCGGAAGTGATGTAAGGCAGGGATAGAAGATCGAAGGTTCCCTTCTAGAAGTGAGAGTGACCCTCTGATATTCATTTTGATCGGACCAACTTCCAACGTTCCGACGACAGGAAGAAAGGATGATGGCGGATACGGTAACCGGATAGAAGGTAGACGGCCCGATCTTCCCGAAAGATCTTTATTGCCGAAAATCCATTATTTTCCCCATTAGATCGCACGGTCCGATCCTTCCGGCCGGGCATTTTCGTTTAGCAGTTTTTCTTCCGATTCACGTCGTTTATGACTGCCCACCTACACCCTTCTCTCATCTGCCATTCTTTGGACTGTATCTTGCACCTAGAAAAGCGTCAGCTTCAAGCTCTGGAATGTTTTTCGATTTCGTTTCAACCTTCCTGTTTTCTACCTTCCTGTTTTCGATCCAATGCCCCCTTCCACTTGAACCATTACCCTACCTCTTTCAACGGATCGCTCGTTTTAGATTGCACAGAAACAGTTCTAGCCTGTCCTCTTGTTTACATGCAAGTACTATAGATGCCTCGAATATTGGATAGCGAAATTCGTTAGAGGCGAAACTTTTTTGCTCGTTGGAAACCAATTTCTCTCCGACTAACAAAAATTTCATCACCCTGGTATATCATTGCAATATCTTCCACGGTGTTTGTTTCTGGTTGTAGAATATTTCTCGTGGTTGATGAAATGAGCCAGGTACCGACAGAGCAATTTCGAATTTCTGCCTTTTCGTGGAGTCTGCATTTTCAATGTAATAGTTTGGTGAAAAGAATTGCGATAAAAATTTCACCATTCAAACCGATGATTCATACATAGGTCCAAGATCGACGACATGCATTATGTGAACGGCACTTAATAAATAAATAGGAAAATAAGCGCCCATAGTGTGCACTTTGCGAAGCAGAGCGATTTATTTGAGGTAGTTGAACGGGATACGCTCCTGGGGTGTAAAATATTATGAAAATACATAATATCTGATGGCGGTTAAGCCACAGCAAGGAGGCCGACTCTCGGGTATTGCCTTAGGAACGAGCTTTTATGGAGTTTTTATAACGCCGTGTTACGAGATGGAGGATACTAGGTTGTGTATAACCTCGCGGGAAACTCGTACACGTACCCTCAAAAGAAACAGTGAATTTTTTTTAGGAGTTCCCCATGAAATGACGAAATATTCAAACCATTTATGACGATATAAAAAAAGGTTTAAAACTTCTCTAACAATGAAAATATATTCCAATTTTCCATTGGAACCGCAATCAGATTGGGACTAAACTCTTGTAAAGGAAAAATAGAAGAAATAAAAGACCAGTGGCCAGGAATTCTTAACCGCCTTTCAGGGCAGAAATTTTCAAGTGTCCCTAGTGGTTTCCAAGAGTTAAGCGGAGTACAGGACATCCGTTACGTCGATGAATAGAGAGATAATGAATCGCTGGACACCGGACACGGAAGAGGCGAGGCAATGCGAGGCGTTGGCTGGCCCTCTGCCTGAAAAATGTATATCTCCCGCACTTACTATACGAACGAAACCCATCTGACTAGGTCGGCACTAGCAAGCTCGAAGGTAGGTGGTTCGTATACATGTGGGGTGCCTATTCATGTTAAAGCCGCTAAAATCCACCCCCTTATTCCGGACTCACAGTATTCACACGTTGGGACCAGACACCGGGCCAACGACCGTGACTACGTTCTCCACTAGGTTCGCTCTATTTATTCTCCGCACCCTTTAGCTTCACCCTTATATCCTCTGTACACATATATACCACGCTCGATTCGTTCACGAGTCGATGCCATGGGGATAAAATCAATCAATAACCCCTGGATTACGAAAACGAAGGAAATCACTTTGCGTCGAATCTAAACCAGAAGCAGACGCAATTCGACGTCTTCGGCAAGCTTCCAAAAATTACCAAATCACTTAGTATCTTCCCTCTAAGCGACAGAAACAACTACCATTTCTTTAGTCGTACTAGATCAGTAATATTGAGTCCTTTCTATTATTTCTAATGAAGATTTCACATTTTTTGAGAAGGAAGAATGCTCATTGGTTATTAAAATATGATGATAATGATGGTGATGATAATAATAATAATGATAATGATGATGATAATGATGATGATGATGATGATTGTGATATGGATATGTAATTAAACTTTCTGTGTTGAAAATTAGAAATATTGAACCGGTGAACTCTAGCCAACTTCTGTCGCTAACAAAAAGCAAATGTATCTAGAGAAAGTTTCTGACTATCACGCTTGAACAACTTCTATCTCGATTTACTACGTACATCACCCTACATCCTCCGAAGTAGACTTTCTTAGTTTCGCTAGTGTCACATTAAAAGTTCGAACGCAAGTCAACCCTCGACTACCATACTTGTTGCATACAACTCTGTAACAAGCCCACTAGAAGAATTTTCTCCAGCTGTAATACGTTTCACAGCAAGTTTAAATTTTTATCCAAAATTATTTTTACTCAATCATTTAGGATCAAATAAATTCCATTCATATTATGTTTAAATTCACCAACTGCTTTACACTGAAGTGACATTGTAAGAACTGAAGTTTTATTTAAATCCACAAACTTAAACTAGACTTACTCTCAGTCAACATTTTGCGTTTTGGAGTCATAATTTCTCGTGTCGCCGCAGAGAGAACATTTGAGTATTACAAAGAGTTTCCGGCAGCTTAATTTACAACAATGCGAGTAAAGATGACGCTAGGTATTTCACGTAGAGAGCAATTCTCTGTTGATAGCAGTTGGGCATTTATTTTGCAGAAAGCATGTATATATACATATATATAGGTAATAATCTTGTATCCGGTGAAAATAAAGTATAAGATGCTTTTAAGAAAAGCACAAACAACTGCAGCGACGGAAGGTGGAAGAGACGAATTCCGCCAGGTGCATAGCTTGCCATCCTCCGCAGCCATTCGAGCTACATTGCGCCAACCCCTCGACGTGACACAATGGACAAATATTAAAAACTATAAATTCATTCATTTCTTTCCTCCAGCAGGCCGCTCCAGCCAGCAATACGCTGCTCTTAATGAAATTTGTACCCACTCTTCGTCTCCTCACTAGTGTAGCAATTTTATTGCAGTCGTTGTCTCCGCTCTGGAAAAGAACTATTTACCATACATTCTTAAAATAGGTCTATTCAAATATTCCAGTCATCACAGGTCGTCATCTATTCACTTTTTTTTAATGATAATTGATACTGCGATGACTGATACTCCTTTACAATTTTAAATCGGTTATAATTACTAATTTTCCCCGACGAGCCTTTGATATTCTTTCTAATCATTGTGAGTAAAAATGACTACTATTTAATGGAAAAGATTAAATTATGTAGATTAAGTTTTCTACGTAATAATTTTATCGAAAATGATGGCTAATCTTTATAAGATTATTTTTCTTTTGAAAGGAACAAAAGACGATGCCAAACTGAGCAATTAAGTTAATGGAGTACACGGAGATAAGTGCAAAGCGAAGAATAAGAAATCCAATCTAGCTAGAAGAAGAGATTTTAAAAAAGAACATAAAGAGAGAGGTCAAGATTTACATAATGTTCCCAGTTGTATGGGGGTGTATCTCTCGAGATCATATTGGTAGACAAAAGAACTTCCTCATCGTAACAGAGGTCGTAACACTAGCTCTGTAATTACATTCTAAAGACGAATTACATAGAAGGAACCTAATCTAATTTTTAATCATACTTTTTTATTACATTTAGGCATAACGTGTTAATATATTAAAGGCTTTTATAGCGTATAATTTCTTATAGAAATTCGTTGAACGTTTGTGCATTTTTAGAGCAGAGTGTATTAAGCTTTCTTGCTTTAACAGCGGCAGGGTGTAAGTAATTAAATTCTTCATTATCGTCGGCATATTCCTGATAAAAACTTTAAAAACGGATTTCGTTCACTACGTGTCCTTTAATTACGAAATTTTTTCTAAATGGTCTGAATTTTTATTATTTTTTATTATTTCTTGCCCTTGTGGACTCGAAATAAAATATTACAGATTCGCAGCAAATCCACTAATTATTAATAATAGTATTAAATCGTTGCAGATTACTTTGATTATTAA
>JAUEJJ010000013.1:5878472-5897999 GCA_032164275.1 Synergus coniferae | reverse complement strand
TGAGAATTGAGACAGTTTTATTTTAATTAGTATATTAATTACCAAATTAGCACCTTCTGGGAAAGTCTCCGCCAAATATACCCTGAAATTTAATAACACAAAATTCTAGGAAAATTCCTTTAGAACATTCCCTGAACCGTCCCTGGGAATGTTCCCTGTTATGAGGACATTTGCCTTCAGGAATATTCAAGGAAACTTTTCTACTATACGGGTGCAATTTTCTTTTACGAATTGATTGATATTAAAGTCTCATTTTCGTCAAAAATGTAATATAAGTGTCTTTTTATCTTGTACGACGACAGTATTACACACACGTCACATTCGGGAATAAGATTTATTTGCAAATTTCCCATTACTTCCAAACTTTCTCTTCCTCATAGTATAAAGAATATTTTTCGAGGTACAAAAGTTTACCGGTTGCTCTTCGTACTTAAAATCTCATTTATATTGGCATTGCTATCTTTGAGTGCATAAATTCTTCATGACGCAGGGAGCATTCAAAGTAGGTTGCACTTACCGATTGTAAGGTGTTCTGGTAAAAGAAAGTGTAAAAGGTGATGGTGATATAGGCCGATATACGACAGAAATGTATGTAAAATAAAAGTAGAAATGCTCCCGATATACCGAGTCAACCCGGTCGAATGGGTTGGATATTATCGGAAGGTGGAGAACGTAAAGGTTCATACATAGATGCAATATGTTATTCCATGTATCCCATGGAGCTTGTTCCCTGGTGCGGTGGCTGAATGCATTTAAAGGAGGAGAAACGGGTATTCAAGAGGCCCAGGATAAATAAAGGAAAGCTGGAAAACGTGCGTCTGGAGCGAAGAAAGAGGGAGGATAGTTTTAAGCTTCGGTACCAGTGAGCGGGTGGCTGGTTGGGTTCAGGTGCTGTTGCAACCAATATCGTAAATCTGGATCGAGTTCGAGGGGAAATAGAGTCTCTTTTATACCCTTTCGCTTCCCTTTTTTGGTCGTATTTGCATTGTGCATTGTCTTTAGAAAGCCGCCAAGAAGATGATCGCTATTCAAATACTCGCGAAAATAAATCCCTTTCACTTCGTATTCCAAATAGAAAATCCTCTTAATCTTCCATATTATGTTTCTATTAAATTCAAAAATGAAATGGTAAAATACATCTTAAAACTGATGATAGTTTTTACCTTCAATCTGAATGAGTTTCCAGGTATATAAATCCTTTTGAGAAAAGCATCTGAGTAAAAATAAACGAGGCTGGTTGAAGTTCGAATAGAACTAAATGCAATCCGATGAGGTACTCGAATGAAATGCGAATATTCGATTCAGCTGCCAGCATTCGGGGGCTTATACTGCATAAGAATTTGGTGCATCTATATTCTATTTCTGGAAACACGTGACTGGTTGATATTGGTTTTGTATCCGAATTTTCCGGACACCCTGTAGTCCTCCTATACATAGGGAGGCAATCTAGAAAGGATCCATCCAGGTGGGCAATTACACCACTAAATATTCACAAGTTCATTACGAGCAGAGTTGGACGCCCCTCCACTTTTCAACCCTCTCTCACTCTCCCTGTGAGCCTGTATGGTTTGCCTCTTCGACCATCTAGTTTCACAGAACACAGCTTTACACAGCTCTCGCTTCAAGCCTGCCAGAGATTACTGGAGACCATTGTGAGTTAAACGGTGAAATATTTTGCAAAATGAGCGCAACGTGTAACTTGCTTCACCTAAATTTCGTTTAATTGCGAAACAAGAAAGCTAATTAGGTCCCTCTTAAAACTTTGAATTCGTGCACTTTAACTTCCATAGATTTTCTTTCGTCGAGGAACTGAAATTCTCATCATATCAAGTATAAAACTTTTAAGGTTTAACTTTAGTCTGACCTTACAACATTTAAAATTGATATGTAATGAAAAAATATTCTTTCTGCTGGAAAACTAAGAAGGTAATGTCTTGTTTTATAACTGCTTTTACAACCATCTGCCAGTTTAGTGAAAAAAACACTTGGGTACCTATTCTCAGACGTTAAAATGCCATTTTTGAAAAAAGACTAAATCAAGTCGACAGTAATATGTATTTTTTATTAGAATATTTCCCGAACACCCCGTATGTAGACCTAGAGGGAAATGAAAAGGACTGCGCAGTGTTCGAGCTTTTCGAGAGAAAGGCAGTAAAAGTTTAATAGATCGTTTGGTTCGAAACGCGAAAGCCTATAAACGCTTCATCTGACTGAAAATACTTTTCACTCTAAAACAAGCCCTAGGTGTATTTTATAATAATTTGTAAAATTCCAGGATTATACCGGAATCCATATCGTGGATGTGTACAACTGATCGAGTTTCAATGATGGTAACAGATAACATTCCACTAGAACATGAAAATTGATACCCTCGTTACCATTGACAGCATCGTTCAATTAATGCGAATTCACGTTTCGTGTAAGATGTAATCAATACAAAAAATGAAATCGAGCCAAAAAATTCTCTATTGTGCAATGTACACATTGTTGATTTTAATTAATTTTTCATCAATGTAACGAAATATCGTGATTGAAAAAAAAATAAATGGTTTCGAGTGGCATTTGTTTTCTCTCGCAGGGAGTAAATGCGAACAAATGTGCCTGGAGTGAATGAATTTGAGTTCGCGAAATTTTTACCTGTTTGATTTTTATGTTTCTGGTATCAATCCGTATATTGTCATGACAGACAGTGAGGCTTTGATGCGAAAACTTGACGAGGGAAACTGGGATTACTAAAAAGCGATAATGCTTTTCCATATAAAAATTACTGGCTAGGTAATAAATGGGCGGGCATTGAGAGACATGCAACAAAACTGCAATCTGCAACCGAACCAAGCGTGAGCTTACAGGAGCCTCATGCAATCTGAGCCTTCGGGTTCCTTGCACGCTATCTGAGCGTTTTATAATCGTAGTCCTTTCTTTCTTTCTCGACAACATTTTTCTTCTTCTCTCTTTCTTTACCTTCTTCCCTAACGGAATAAAAATCTAGTTATTAATTCACCCTCACTCGACAACAATAATCACCGACACCCCTGGCAACACCAGATATTGATAACGAGAGCATTATAATGCACATGCATGTATTCATGATATAAAATTAATATAAAATGAATAATATGGTATCTCTTAGTCCCGAATATCTATTCTATTTTTTAAATATTTTTTATTGAACTATACATTTCTTTGTTAATTTAACGATGTAATTATTATCTGTTACAGGTATGTGGAAATTTCCAATTGATAGGCTAGCTGCTGCAAATTGAGCCGATGAGTAAAATGAATTTAATTGAACTTCGCCAAATGCAAACCTCCCCTCGTTGAAACTCAACAACAATCATTTTTTTGAATGCTTGAAGACAAAATATTCGTAACCTCTCGATAAATTCGATAGTTTGGACGATTACAATCGAATAACTTTTCCAATTTCTTTCCAATTTGACACTGAATAGATCCCATTAGCATTCCCTCTCTACATCCTTCCGTGTCATTGAGCACGTTTTCTTCTTTTATCGAAGAAATGAGGGAAAGAGTAAGTGACGACTTTCTCAGGAGAGGGAGATAGAAGAACGTAAAAAACGGGAAATAAAAAATAAAAAATTGGAAAAATCAGAGAAAATCGAGTAATGCTGTTTAAACGCGATTGTGGAAGTATAAGACTCATGTATCTTACCGATAAGAAGTCCCGATTCGTGTTTCGCGCCTCGCGTTTATTCATTTCATCTCCCTTCAGTCCATCCTCTTTTTTAGGATTGGAAATTACTTCTCTCACTCTCTTTCGGTGCCATCTTTTAGAACGAAAATGCGATATTAAACGACAAATGACGACTCAGGCGACATACGATAGACGACGACTGACGATAGACGACAACAGACTTGAGCAACACTGAAAGCGACGAACGAAATAGGGAATTTAAATGTCGTCTCTCTGATGAGATTTCATCCTCTCTTTGTTCATGTTTCTCGTTCTCTCTATTTCGATTTCTATATTTCTGTCTCCTTTCCCCGTTACCTTCTGACCAGCCTGTCTCTTTCCTTCCCAAGTTCGATGCGTGGTAATCCATAGGGAATTCGACATCCTCTTTTAAACTTGCCCTCCTCTTTCCATTCATTCATATCCTCATTTTCCTCGACCTTTTTCATCTCTACCACTCTTCTTTTGTGCTCTTGCTGCATCTTTCGCGGCAATCTCATTTTAAGCGGAAATCGCATTTGAATTATTCAAAGGTTGTCGATAAAATTCTGTTTCGAAAAAAATTCCAATGCAGAGATATTCAAATGTTAAAATCTCAAGTCCTCTACAGTATCTATAACTTCGTTTAATCACGAGACGTGACACCTCTCCGAGAAAATATTTTCGATCAACCAATACTCTCCCTTTTATTTATGAAAATAATTGCTCATTCTTTTTAGTCCTTTTTTACTTGACAATGTTTATCCTCTCTTTTTTGAATTGACGAATAACCGCTTCAACTGGGCGCAAAATGTGCTTTTGAAAATTAAGATGGTCATTTCGCGAAATAGGCCCTGCTTGAACGAACGAGTTGGTCAACAAACGTAACGTACTGTATATACATATACAGTACTCCATGCATGAACCGTGTACCATTTCAAACGTTATGAAATGCTGCCGTACAGTTTATGCACCATGCGACAATACATACGTGTAATGAAAGTGCCTCCTCTGTGCCCTAACCGCAACCCACACGAACCTATTCTCATATTCTGCTTCATTCTGAATACACTCTGCACTTGCATTTGCAAATACCGAGTTAGAATATGTGTTAAAATACATAGACGCGAGATAATATTCATGATGTTAATTATTTGATACCCACGGCATGTGTAAATACAAATTGTTAGTCATGGTTTATAACTGTTTGTTGACATTAACCCCTTGACTAACAGGATTTCCTTTCCTGGTTGACTAATTTCTTCAAGTTATTAGCAATTGTTTTTAATATTAGTATGTTTTTTTTTATAAATATCGGATGAGGAAGCTAATGCTAAAGTTAATGCTAATACTAATACTAATACTACTACTACTAATAATAATAATAATAATAATAATAATAATAGCAGAAGGGAAAGTCGATTTGTAAAGCATAATTGACAGCCGGAAAAGTATTAAACGTGCGAAGATACAGTGTTCACAACTGTGAAATCAAAGAAACGTGTACTTTTCATTCGGATGCGGCTTTTATTCGGATTCCTAAAGAGTGCGAGTCAGCAAAGCGAGAGGCAAGGACCTCTCTGACACTCGGACAATGCCATGGTGGTGCGGTTTCTGGTTATGGCGGGTGCACAATGCGCCTATTGTCAGTGACCCGACATACAACGATGTGTGTCGAAGCTCCTATATAACGGGTGCTCTAACGACATTGTCCTCTGAACTGATACTACAAGCAATTAGTCTTTCACTTTAAAACAAATCAAAATTCTCTACTTTAATTCTTCCGTACTTCTGGCACGTTACCGCAAATTAATTTGTACAAGTTTAAAAATATACATTTTAAGCTCTCTCTCTAATGGTTCGAAATCTTTTTATAATGTAAATTTCTGAAAATATAATGAAACTCTTTAAAAAAGATTTGGTTTACCTCCTGTTTGTAAAAGTTGAAATAACAATATGCCGTTGGATAAGTCGCCCAAAGCGGCAGGTAATAAATTCGCGCCAGGCGAGCAAACTTTTTTGTAACTAAGACGATGAATATTTTAACGGGCGCCCTTCCGGCGGGAGAGAGCAACGCAAAAAGTCTTGCATAATTGGCGGTTAAATTCAAATTTCGAATATTACGAAAACTTTGGTAGCGAGGGAGAATCATAATACCTTCAGTTGCTTTTTCTTCACAGTTTACAGAGCGATCTGAAATCCTCTTTGAGTTCAAATATTCCGTTCGTATTCGTACATTTACCATCCCTAATTACATCTTTAAATTATTCCTTTTTAAAAATCATAAGACAGATACCATAATTTAATAAAATTGACTAACTTTGTTTTCTAGAATTTTACGTTTCTTGAATGTTCATATTTTTTTTTCTCTTGCCTAGTATGTTTATAAATTACAAAATGGAGCATAAAGTGCGTAGGAAGAGAATTGAAGGGGAAATTTACTAGACACTCGAGAGAACATAAGCAATATGAGTTATAAATAATTTTTCTAGTTCAATGTATGAAGATGTTTTTTCCACAGAATAATAATTAAAAGATACATCATTCGATTATTATTTTTCAAAAATTACATATATTTCTTAGAGGTACATAAATAATGAGAAGGAAATTTTCATTCGTGATGACATTTAGTATGAAAATGTTTTCGATATTAATATCTCAATTTTCTCGCCTTGGATCGCGTTTAGCGAAGAAGTGGTAGGTCACACACTCGCCATATTGGCACACACGCCATCTGCGTTTTACGGCCATATTCAGCAATTTTGCATATTGAGGGCCTTGTCTTTCTCTCTTTGCACCCCTTTCTGTCTGAAATTTGCTTTCTCATCCACCTCCCTTCTCGATCCTCAGATGGCAATCTCAGATGCAGTGCTTTCATGAAATCTCAATCCATTCGAAACGTCCTTTCCAGTTATCGTTTCGATATCGCTGATAGCTTCACAGTTATCTGTAACGTGTTCTTTATCTGAAATAACCAGAAACATTTCACTTACGGATTTCACATTGAATTCACAAAGTACAAATATATTTTTGTTTTACGAATTTTTGCTTAATTTACGAATTTTCTTTAAATTAATGTAAATCCAGAAATGTAACAAAAATATATAGACTATTTTCTAGAAGTTCAATAAAGATGAATTTCGTAATGAAATATGGAGGAAATGTGTAGTTTGCGGCTTGTCTGACCGGGCCGTCCATATCTACTCACAGTGAATGACGTGTAAGTAGTTAAAGCCGTCAATCAGACCTTTTTTATATTCCGAAAATTACAAAGAACTCTTCGGGCTTCTAATCAATTTCAAAAATTAAATGGGGATATTACATAATACAATTTCTCTGTAAAGTATAGTTTTCGATCAATTTATTTAAGAAATAAATTTGTTTATTGACAAAAAAATTTTGAATCATAAAGATAGTGATTATTTATTAAAGGTTGTTAGAAAGAAAGCTGATGAGATGAATTTCGGTTTTACAAAGTACTGCGTGGTCCGCGGCAATCCGGAAAGTTTCAACAATACTGTAGGGCTTGTTACTTATATCAAGAGTAAATTAGACGAAAGGTTAAGGAGAAGATTAATCGAACAGTAAGTCGGGCGTTGAGGTCAGATTTCACTTTCTCACTTGAACTTCATTCAAACAGCAACAAAGACGAAAACTCAAGGTCTTCTAATAACCATGAGGTATTTAACAAAAAATTTGAATTTATATCTGCAATTATTACAACATATGTAGAAAATTAGAACTCTTGCTTAGATCAATTCAACACTTATGTCACATTTGATGTAAATTAATTTTTATACAAATTACATGTCAGTTTCCTTCTAATGTTGAGATGTAGTTAATAATAATTTGTAAATAGTTCTCAGTTGCGTATTAAGATTTACCTCTTTCATAATAAGTTACTCAATGACCTTACACAGAGAAGATTTCAATCATTTTAGGTTTACATTCCTTATTTCGATATACTTCTTTAAATAATGAAAGCAGTGACTGAATTTCTACATTCAAAAAATCGTCATTTATTAATGAAACCCATTTTTCATTTTATTCACTTAAAAATTCCCTTTTCATTTCTCTGTACGGATATAAATCTTGACCACATGAATCGTAAAATCCCGAATCGTCATAAATCTGCCCTTTGGGAATTAATTACAAAAAAATTGTGGTCGCTTGCGAATGCGAATTTTGTAATTTATATGAATCACCAAATACAATAAATTATACATAATTGTAATTTAAATATAGAAGTTTCGGTATATGCTACATAGAGTATTGACGTTTGTATGATTTCTAGATATTCTGATCTGTAGTTTTCAGACAAGAAAAAATTGTAGGTTGACCATGAAGATAAACATTTTTTAAATTCAAGTATCGAAAGTAGGGCGTTGTCATACTTGCGCAAATAAAATGCCGCTAGTTACTCTCGTGAATTAATTCACTTACGCAAATAGTTAAAACAGATGTGGAGAAGAACCTGATAGTGCTGTAATCCTCACCAGAGCATTTACTTTGGAAACTTTTTCCTACGATGAAGAAACGTTTCAATGAATGAAAATTATCATTAGAACATTTTAATTAATTAATGGTCCTAGTTTGAATTCGTTTTTCTTAGAATTTCCTTAATTTCATTACTGACTTCATTATGATATATTTCTCAAAGGAAAGATCCTTATCAAGGAAAAGGAAAAAAATAGGGAGTTTATGTAACTTTATGTTTGTATTTATTTATATTTCGCAAAGAGATTACACAAAATAAATTTATAAACTCAAGACTAAGACCACAGAACTCATGTCTTAAAGTTGTTGAAACAAAAAAAGCTCACTGTCAGCGAGTTTATTACTGGTTCCTGGTGGTTATCGTATATTTATGAAACGTCCTGACATACGACGGAAGGCAACCGGAAAGTTGTAGACTGGGTTTCGCGTTCAGTACCATAGAAAGATGTGTTAGCTCTCGTGAAAAGTGGGAAGCAGAAAGACAGAGGGAAGTAGATAAATGAGAATTGCCGGCTAGGGAATTGTCTGGTCTGCAATATCTTCAATCGCGAAAAGTGAAAAAAAAAACAGGAAAATTGATAAAAGAAGAGAAATTTTTTACGACCTATTAAATCAAGTGAAACATCACAGTAATTAAGGACTCATTTTTTCTGCATCTGTTCGAAATTGAAACTGAATTCGAATACTTTATAATATTTTTAATTTCTTTTTTCAAGCAATTGTTTTGGATCTTGTATTTTAGAGTACAAATTTCAAAGGTCTTTATAAGGATCTCTTAAATCCGTTGTTACTAATAAGGCATGATGTAAAAAAATACAGACCCCCTTTGTTCGAACACTATAAATTTCATAATCATGATTATGAAGAAATCTCGTTTCGCAATCTGAGATCATCGGAATGCACTCGATTTATCTATGTCAAAGTTACGTAATCTGACCAAACTTTTTCAAAATTTGAAGTTGGAAAACAATTATCAGGTTAGATTCACAGTTCTTTCACTTACACGAGAATTTTTACGCTAATAGTGATTTTAGTTAGAACTATTAGAAAAGCAGAATTCTAAATTTTATAGGAGGCCTTCAAAAATTGGATACATAATGTTTTACAATTATATATAATACTATGAAAGAAACCTTTTGATTTCTAGAATTGATAATAACAAAATTGTAGAATAATATTTAATGAGAGACAAATGAATTTAAAAAATAAATGTTTGGTAGGAATTATTTTTTGATGGATAACAATTTATAAATATTGGAAATACTTGGTTAGACAAGAATAGGTCAAAGAGGAAGTAAGTTAGATCCTGTATGTATAAATTTACACCAAACCACCTATCGTGGCATTCGAGTTTTTATTGAATAATTAAAAACGTCAGTGGCAGAGCCTTGCGCTCTTCTGGCCTGGAGTGAAGTAGGATAGCAAAGGGGGTAGATAGGAAGGGAAGGTCTCTTGAAATTTGCATGGTAGCTTCACCGACGGGCGCTTGTTTGAAATATGAGGTTTTATTATTTTCAAAGGAGTTCACCACGTTAAATGCCCTAACCAAAGTGAGAAGTTGAGGAATGATGAGAGGTCAAACACCCAAAATTGGGTTACCGGAAGAAAGTAGCGAGAAATTCTCTAAGTACATTCTACATTTTTAAAGAATCTTTTATAATTGCTTGACACCATTGTTGGGCTGAAACTCGTTATGTGTTTGTTTCTTAGTTTTTATTCATACATATTTTTTTAAATATTTTCTTTATCTGCTCATAAAACTTCATTCTTCCGAAGTAATTGCAGTTTATTTTTTTAAGCTTTCAAAACTTAGAATTTATTTTAGTAGAAACAGTAATTTTTCTTAATTAAACTAATTTTCTTTTTTATTCTGAAGAGTACTGTTATGTTACCAAATACTTTTTGTGATTATTCATTAGTGAAAAAAGAAATTTCCCCATATGAGGTATCCAATAAGCAAGATATTGGTCGGCATGTGGAGAACAGGGCACATTCTTTGCTTCTGTCGCCAATGTCGGTGACATAAAGGCAGGCATTTGATAAAATGATCGTCGAGGTCATGACGTTTATCGCACATGCTCCATGTGCCAACACTGAGATTTTCTGGCTGGTTTCTGATTTTCGAAGATTATGAATTCCTACAATTTTGTCAACTAAATTAAATCCAAAATCTATTCTAATTTAAATGTAGCCTCTTAACTGATATATAATTATAAAAAATAAATATGATTCACAATCTAGATCACTATTATTTTTATAATCGATGGAAGAGAACAGAGATCAGCAGAAACATATTTTCGAAATTGTAAAATTGCAGACGCTTTTGAACCTTTGCTTTCAATAGAGAGGAATTACACAGTAATGCCTCCATTACATTTGTTCGATTCGGTAACATTTTCATTAAAAGCTTTAATATCGAGTGGTAGGTATTCAAATAATCCGGTATTCAGCTTTAAAGTACAAAATGATATTTTAGTATTTTGCTGTGTTCGATTTTATAAATATGAGCCAATAACAAAAGTTAAGTCACTAATGGGAATTGAATTATACGAAGTTATTAGTCCCGGTGGGTCGCATTGAAACACCTAGTGGACGAACAATGCAGCATGAAATTACAAACCGTCGGATTTTACGCGCTAGAGCCGATTCAACGATAACTCGCGTTGTTCTCTCGGGAACGAGAAAGAAGAGAAGCCATTTAACACCACGAACTTGCGAAGGAGACTTTATTCATCAGGCA
Source organism: Synergus coniferae (assembly GCA_032164275.1). Taxonomy (NCBI): domain Eukaryota; kingdom Metazoa; phylum Arthropoda; class Insecta; order Hymenoptera; family Cynipidae; genus Synergus; species Synergus coniferae. The sequence goes on along the minus strand of JAUEJJ010000013.1, from coordinate 5,887,092 downwards.
AATGAGTACAAATCTTCCTCTTACCCCCTTTGCGCTAAGCAAATATGAACGGATGGGCAATGGGGAAGGTAAGACCCGAGACAAACCTGCAACCAGACTTGGCAGAGACTTGTGCTAACTCAAATCCATCTCGCCTAAGTTGCTCATGAAATGCATTACCTCTGGTCACAGTTTCCTTCCACAAGAAACACCAATCACTCCTGCAAATGTTACCTATTCTTAACTGATTTATCTGCGACACATTCTCGCCTTATCTCCTAAAATATACATTGCGTGGAGTTATGATTTTTTTCATTAAAAGTTTGCTCAAAAATAGGTCCACAAACGGTCAGAACGAAAGATTTCGCATCACTAGTGACACGACAGAAATTGTTAGATCGATTAATCGTTTGAATTAAGCATCTAGCGCCCATTTAATAAAATATAAGATTATCAAAGTCCTTAATTCGAAAAATAATTCACGAGATGACAAGGTGCTTTTTCAAAAACATAAAAACATACGAAGCCTGACAAGTCTCCTAACTTACCCTTACATAAAATAAATCACCCCCTGAAAGTAGGAAAAACGTAATTCGGGTTCCTATTGTTGTGTAGCATTCTCTAAAGAAGAAATATAGGTTTATACATAGAGTAACAAAGCCTTATTTTCTTTCAAACACAGGCCTAATATATAAGTATAAAATAATATATAAGTATCAAAGCAACATTAATCAATCATTAAGGATAGTTTTTCTCTGAAAATTTCATTTTATTTCGCTCTTCTTAAACTTATAAGTCTAATTACTTATTTTATATAACATTAGATTGTCTTTTGCTTTGATACTATTTTCATATAACTTCATTAATGAAATATTACCTCACTTATTAAAAATACACTTGATCAACAATGAAGTCCAAGCATCTTCGTCATTCATTGGAAGAGTCATATATTATAACCATGCAAGTTTCAAAGAGAAATGAACTATTCATTTCGGTCGACCCTACGGCATTTTACCCATACGATTTCCTCCCTTTCTTCCGCTTTTCCGTCCTTATCCTGCAAGAGAGCAGGCGAGAGACGAACGAGAGGCCATGACTGTTGCTCCGGCTGCTGCCGCGTCCTTTCATAACACTAAATAATTCCATTTAATTACTCGCCCTTTACTTCATATACTGGCCGCCGAATGGATCGAGATATTATTTATTGCGCTTTCCAAGCAGTTCTAAAGAGCGAACTACCTTCTGCTCAGCCCCTCTCAAAATCTTCTGACTCAAGTGCTTCGAACATACTCTTACTCGCTCTAGATTTTTCTACAATTTCTTGAATTAGCACATAATTTATTGGATTTAAAGGTCTTCACACTATGACATTTTAATTTCAACTGCGAGTCCGCATTTGCAAAGAAACTAATCATTTTTTTCTGAATATTTAATTAAAGTCAAGTAAATAAATAATTATTAGAAAGAAGATGGGAGAGGAAGGGATAAACCAGATGACCTCTGGCCTTTAACCTTTGGCCCATGAACTTTGAACCCCGATCTCGCTTATGAAACTCTTTCTTGAGAATATGTTGGACAAATAGTTATGTGGCAATGACTCATATGTTTTACAAAAGCAGAAATAATTAGTTTCCTCATCTTGTAAATATTTAGAATTTCGAGCACGCTTGAACATATGGAAGATCATTGTAGAAACTTCAAGAAGTACCTACTAGAATAGAAGGGAAAACAACAACTTAAGGGCACTGTGAAGAGAGGACGAGAAGACTGCATCTAGGATCCAAAGATCCTTTACGAGCGAAGTTAGAAGCGTGTTCCTGAACGCAGCGTTAAACTCGAGCTTAGCGAGCTGCTAGCGTAAGGCCATTTACATTAATTCCCGATAATCGGACAACTAGTGCCTTCCAAGTGCTTGCGTCTGCAACGACACACAAATGCCTTCAAAGTAACGTCCCAAAAGCTCCCTTAGTTGTTTGCCTATTACATCCTATGATACTCCCTCTCTCTCTCTCTCTTTCTGTTATATACAAGAACCTATGATGTTCTCTCTGTGCAACGAGTCAGTCCTTTTGCAATTTACATAATCTATGGCAACTCATTCATTTTTTAGAGAATCTATTTAAATATCTTAAAATTCCAAAGTAAAAGTTACCATAACTGAATTCCGCTGATTATTTAAAAGGAAAAAAGAAATATAATATCGGTTATTTAACGGCCATTCCTAACCCAATTTTTACATCTACCCTTCACTTTTCCCTCTCATTTTACCTCCTCTGAAGCGAGCGAGAGTGTTTTCAGTCGACGCGAGGACAATGAGCAAATAACTAGATTTCTCGCACAACGGAACAATAATGGCACCCGGGGAAATTTTTCACGGCCCCGTGGGCAAAATAATTTGGCAACAGATGCGTCGCGTCGCGTTTTCCGAGCCATCCGACCAAGAATAACCGGGAAGAGGGCGCGAGGGGTGCCAAGGGATGTTTCAATGGCGTAGGGGCGAGGCAGAAGAGGAATAGAGTATGATCAAACATATAGCAGCATCCCTCTGCACACGCACAAAGGACAAATCATTCCAATTTGCACGTCGTGTACAAAGTGGCAATTTTTTATTGCAGCCTACGATGGCATGAGTCGAGAAGATTCGTCTCTTTCTGTCAAAAAAAGTGATGTCGCCTCTTGCATTTTGCTTTGAAGTAGGAAAAAATTCTTTGACATATTTTTCTTTGATCTTCACGAATTGAACGTTCGATGCTAATTAGTTTCCTTCTGATTGCTAATTTTACCAATCAACAAAATTCTTTTCATTATTTCTTTTCGAGAATATTTTAATTAAAACCCCAGCTTTCCGAAATATTAAATAAAATATTACGTTTCATGAATAATTATTCCAAATGTGATTTCACTCCATTTCAACAAAAATAATACATGCCCTTAATAGGTTAGGAAGCTTTTATTGAAGCTAATTAATATCTTCATTAAATTTATCTGCGCGAGAAGATAAACTGGAGTAAATGAATATTTGATAATGGAATTAAAAGGAGAGAAGTAAAAGAAGAGATTTGTGAAAAATCTGAGGTAGAGACATGTACAAGCTACATGTATAAGTTGAAAGGGTAATAGGGTTGAATGACAAGAAAACAAGAAAGAAAGGAGAAGATGGGACGCTCGTTTCGACGGATATGGGGTCAGGTGAGTGGGGACGATAGAAGAGACAGGGCGTAAAGATAAGGGCGCTACGTGAGAGACTCATTAAGGGATGCAAATTAACCAGAGGCAACGACGCCGCCTAGCTACCTCCAAAGTTCGAGTCTGAGCACCAACCAGCATCCTCACTGGAATAGTAGTCGCATAGTTTACGAGGGAAGTACGACATGCTTTGAGACCCTGTTCGAGTGTCTTACGTAATCCAAGATCGCTCAACAGAGGCTTTAGGTGTGAAGAACTTGTATTTGAACAATCTGCAAACATCCACTTTCATCTCATGTTCCCAAAAAATAGTACTTGAAATTCGTAAACTTCCTCTCAACTTCATATAGCTCGTTAGCAAACAGTTGAGAAGTATTTTTTCAAAGTTTTCAAGTTAACGTAGATCTATAAATTACTTATACATCAACTTACATCTCGGAGATGTAAAGTTGTATTAAACCTATCGTTTTAATTAGTAATAAGTCGCCCTAGGGAGATCAGCCATTCACTGCGTTTTTACGCAAAGAGACGAAACACTCTCTAAATCAGAAGTAAGAAAGCAAGCTAATTAATCACATGAAATCTCTAACGCCCTTCCCAGTTCGTCTGCCCTCAGAAATGTCTTCTTACGTTCGGTCACTTCGCAACTCGTGCATAACGGTCGGGAAGTTTGAAAGCCGCCCTTACAAACGACCGTCGTCCGGCCGTCTTCTGATTTATAAGGGCTTTTAGCTCGAGCAGCCGGCAAAAAACCACTCCTGCATAGAAATATGCTTGAACACGAGGCACCTACCCCACCCCTTTGCTTCGTTTATAGAAGAATGGACACCCCCTCACTTCTACTGCTGTGCCTTCAACTCGGGTAAATGTCCCTCGCTTATCAAGAACTTAAATGAATGAAATACTGGAGATTATATTTCTTAAGACAGCGTTGAAAGGGATTCTAATTATTTTTATGTTAACCTAATTGTCAATGCAGATGTCCTAAATACGTGTATTTCACTTTTCCGAAATGTTTCCTAGGATAATAAAGATGAATATCCGGTCGGAACCTTTCGATCAGGATAGAAATTTCGATTGGACTCGAGCTAATCACAGTTGGTATTAGTAGAAGGAGGAAGTGGAATCGGTCGAATCTCTAAATGCAAGGAAATCGCCTCCTGTTGGAGGAAGCCTAATCAAGAAGGAATGCGTTCAGTGTTAGCACTCGGCATGAGCCAATGAGACCCTGCGTTCCTCGAGTTCCACCAGGGTTCTTAGGCAGCTTTAGTGACCACTTAGGCTTAGAGAATCACCGGAGGGTGTAGAGCTCACTCTACGAATTTCAAGATCAAACTAATTCCCTTCCTCCTTCTTCCCCAATTGTATTTCTACTCCTACTTTTCTTTCCTAATAATTATTCTTTCACTTTTTCTTTCACTTTTTCTTTTACTTTCACATTCTTTCACTTTTTAATTCCAAAAATTAGTTATTGAAAGTTTCCTTGACTGTCATCGATTTTTGGATAGGACAAGGTTTTCGAAATATTTCATTAACGTTTTTTTTAAATCTGACATTCTTCTCTGAAAAGTATTTGAGATTTTGAAAAACGTTAATGAAATATATGAAAACTCTTGTTCTATTGGAAGACTGTTTAATATTAGTTCTAATTAAGACGTGGAGATGATCTTTGATGGAGCTTAGCAGAAAGATTATCTGGAAGGGAGTGATACGTATAGGGGTTGCATTTTGAGGGAGAGAGAGAAAGATGTAAAAAAAAGGATGTGAGGGGTAGGTTTCGTAGCGTAGGGTGGCTATGAATTTAAATTTCTCTAATTAGGACTTGCGCGAGATGCGGCGAGGGGTGGTAGCTTGAACCAACACTACCGCCGTACCCTTTTTCAACCCCTCGTCACACCTTCATAACGATCCTCGCGCATCCCTTCTACTAGCCACAAAACCGGCGCAGAAGTAACTCAAGGCTCGCATTCGCCACAGTTGACACCACCTGACTCAGATTTGTTGCTTCTCACATTCTAACCGAAATTTATTTGACACTGGCGGGTTAATTAACGCTCGCGGCTCTCGGGAAAAGTAGTACAGAGGTGGATAGGTGTCTGTGTAAAAATACTTGGCATTCTAATATAATCAAATATTTGTTGAGCGAAGAGAGATAAATGAAATCCTGCACTTTGCGGTCAAACACTGACACTTATGCACACTCGGATAATTCTATGAATAACAAAGAGCATTCACCAAAAGTTAGTCTACACCTCACTTTAATTTATTCATTAACTTACTGGGTAATTAATTCTAGAAACCGTCCGAATTTCGATGAGGAGCTTTATGATTTATGAATCTCACCTTTTAAAACCCTAAAATTCTCTCCGCGTTGATGAAACCACGCGAAAAAAATAGTTATAATCAGTTAATGAACGAATTACATTTTTATTGGAAAATTATAAAGTAAGGAAGTAAACTTTTTTTTAATATGATTAATCAATGCTGACATTTTTACTTCAATGAACAGAGCCTATGTCTGTAAAATAATTAGTTTTTTTTGTAATTTTTCTACCTATTGAACCCTGCAAAGCTTCAATGAACAATTAGTAGCAAAAAACTCACTGATAATAGGGTCACAGAGAAATTCCATGAGACGATTCCAGCGACCATTAGCGCCAGTGTGGCTTAAGTCGACAATTAAAAAAAAATAATAATAAAGGAAAAAGAGAGTGGCATATATTACTGGAAAAAGTCTTAATTTCTTCTTTGTTATCTCTTTCCACCAATTTACGAGAAAAAGAGAAAAAAATAGAATCATGGGGAAATGGAAAAGAGTATTAGTAAAGGCACATTTTCGATGCCTTTGTCTCCAGAGATTAAAAGCTTAAGACAGTCACAACCCCTTTGTAATTCTTAGTACACTAACATTCACAACCACTAGGACCTTTTAGAAACAACCTCACCCGAAAAAGATGCAAATGAGGTGGTTAATGGCTTTGCCACCCAATGTTCTCTTCTCACGTATTTAGGTAGAAAATTGCCTCTCTTTTAATAGTTTAATCTACTTTTAATACCCGAAAAAAAAGATCTTTTAAAAAAAATACTTATATGTATAATAATTAAATATTCACTCATCTCTTCTAAGCTAACAATTTTTTAACGAAATGCTAAATTAAAAAACTGTCAACGAAGCCCAGCAGATTTCCTACGCTTTATAAATCAAGAACTATTTAAGGAAAAGGAAATAAGTGTAGAATAAGAAGATATAGTAAAAAGAAAATAATCCTAAGCTTCGATTATAAGCGGTTCGAAATATCTTTAAATGATTTCAAATTCAAAAGAATTCCACGATCCTGACAAACTCTAACAGTTAGCGAAAAACATAGCGTTAATAAAAAAGATTTGGAACGGTTTTGATTACATTTATACAGGTTGAATTAATTAATCATGGATAAATTGGTTTGGAACACTGGTGGCGAAGCACCAGACGGTGGACACCATCGATTTAATATTCAATTAAAATTAACCTATAGCCGAATTCATAAAAATGCAGTAATTAAAAGTATTGATTATTGGCTTACGGTTCGGTGTGGGAGGTATGGAAAGTGGAGAAAGGGGGCTGGGGTGGGTTAGTGCATCTGTTCATTAGGTAATGAACTTATTAAATCAGAGAGGCGCGGCAGAGAGTACCACCTGTACCTCTAACACCCCTGACTTCCTCTCAGGTTCGGCCACCCCATTCTGCCCTTCGTTTAATTACCTACAGTGAAAAAGTTAATTGTAATCGGAAATAATAACGAACCAACGCCATTACCTAAGTGATCGTGATTATCCGCCAAGCAATAACCTTTCTAAGGTTAATTGTTTAACTTTCATTTTACCCCTGACAAATTATCCAACAATTTTATTCTCGAGAATCTCCAACTCCCCTTTAAATCCCCTTTTCCAACCCCTTTTTACAAGTCTTTTTTCATCAAAAGTCTTGAAAAAAACCGAGGAAATATTTTTTCAAAGCAATAAAATATATTATACAATACTAGAATGACCCCTATTTTAAATAAAGAAAACTATTTACATCATTATCTAGAATTTAAATTGCCTATAATTTATATCATTCCAAATTGATGGAGAGAGATTATGAAGCAGTTTAAATGGTACGAGGTCAATTGAAATTATGTAAAATCAAATTAAAGTCGTGTTGAATTATATTCACTTTATAAAATTTAAAATTGTTACGATCAACACTGAATTCAAAGACCCATAACCGACGTAATAAAAATTCAATATTCCCATGTAAAGCTCAGTATTCACGTTCATTAACTCTAATTCATTTTTAATTCTCACGATCAAAGTGATCTTCCTTCACTTTTTTTTTGACCTTTCTGACAACTCATCAATTTTAAGAGTTCTTCAATAAAGTAGCGAAGGTCACTCTAAGGCCAGACTTCGTTTCAAGTAATTATTTCCTAGTTACCTTATTCCAGAACATGCTCCCCAATCAGTAGCTCGCGGCAATTTAAAAATCGTCGAGTGGTAACTAATCATCCAATAATTCGTTTCATAGCTCCGCGCCAAGATTTAAGCGGCCCTAGAGAAATTCTGGAACAACAACTTAATACCCTCTCGGTCCTTGTCGCACGGGTAAATGGGAAAATTTTGTGAGAAGGCCCGTTCAATTTAAGGACCACCCGCATTAAAATCACTGCTCTCGGCAGCATTTCACCGCCTCTCGTTTGTGTGAAAGGGTGAGTCGCGAGTTGCTGGGGTAAAGGTGGGGCAGCTGAGTGTATAAAGGGTTCGCAAAGTGACTCGAATTGCTGCACAGTCGACTTTACGAGTCGGAGTATTGCTAATATCAGAGGCTAAAGAGCGCAAACCATCACTTCTCATCCACCCTGGCTTGCTTTCGAAACCCTCACCATTGCCCTTCACCGTCTACCCGACTTGCCAAGACTCCTTAACCACTTCGAAGACCCTCCGCGACATTTTTAGTGGCCATCAAAAACCAGCTCCAGCTTAATTATAAGGGCAGATCCAGAAGCCTCTCTCCTTGCCCGCCAGCACTTGTACCTTTTGTCCTTTTCTATTTTACTCGTAGTTTTGTGTGTTTCTCTCGAGGGGTTGATTGCTCGAATTTTTAGTGTACCTCAAAACTCAGGATTTTAAAGATTTCATATTTTTTAAGGGGATTCAGAAGATTTTAAAAGATTTGGAGCTGTTGATGGAAATGGTACGTGCGTCCTCTTTACACAAAATCTAGACCTAAAGGAAATTTTAAAACTAGTTCATTCTCTGCTATAGCAAGAAGTTTGACTAAGAAATATAGTAACAGTCATCACAGGTTGTCACCTATTCACCCTTTTTTATCTATTTTGGAAATATTTCTCCTTTTCACCTTTTTTTCAATTGATACAGTTAAATCTTATGAAAAATTATTAACATTGGAATTATATGATAATTCTGGGTCGTATTT
>JAUEJJ010000013.1:5866294-5878372 GCA_032164275.1 Synergus coniferae | reverse complement strand
TAAGTTAGTTTCAATTTATTTTCACCTATTTCGCACCTATTAGCATAAAAAAATTCACCTATTCACTTTTTTTAGTGACAGTGACTGTGATAAGATGAAAAAGATTGATGAAGAGTTTGAAAAGATAATGGAACAATTTGGTATCAATTTGAAGTCATCTTAAACACCAATGTTCCAACCTTTGGCGAGGAATCTCAGGTAGTCGATAAAAGGCCTATTTTGCGAAAATAGGTAGGTTACGTGGTAACCATTGAGAATTTAGGTAAGAGAGAAACGAAAACGTACGAGGGAATTAGGTATTCGCCTCTAAGTAGGATTACGGTTATGTAAATGAAATGCCATCGTGCAGTTAGTTAGCGCCATTGTCTGCCGGTAGCATTGGCTCCTCATACGCTTTCCACCAGTTCCATTCTCCATCTTCATCCTCACCTTTCTTCCCCTTTCCCTTCCATAGTCATGAGCAAATTGCCTTTTCTATCTACTTCCCGCTTGTCCTGTTTTATTTCCTCTCACTTTCTTGTGCCGCGCACAATGCGTTCGTAAAGTTTCGCTGACTACTGACCTGGGATCTGGAAATTTTCACACGTTGTTTTCGGGCGTGAAATTGGTAATGCTTACGCATGGGCGCATGTAGATTAAGCTTATCGAAGAGAGAGCATGGTTCGACTAAGCTGGGATAATCCATTTAGATTTTATCCGATGTTTTAAATATTATATGCGCCATCCTTGGGAAAATTACGGATTTACATAGCGGGTAATATGGGGAAATTACTTTTTTTATGCCCGAGAGAAAGGCTTTATATTGTTTCGTTAGACTCCCGAGCCTTAGATATTAAAATTTGTAAATTTTGCTAATCAGGATGTGAACTGAGAAAGAGACTACAGGAAGTGTAGTTTCTCTAGAAGAATATGTTCCTGAAATTCTTTCATGGCGAAATCCATTTCACAAGTTTAGGGATTTCTTAGAAATGTGAGTCACATGGAGCAAAGGAAAAGGAATGGCTGATGAAGAGGAGAGAATTTCGTTACAGTTTGAGGCGCCTTGGAAGAACGTTAATGACTTACTACAGCCGTTGGCGTTAATCGAGGACCTGTTCTAGGGTTTTGCGAGACTCTTGGTGTCGATTTAGAACAGAAAAGCTGCAAGGTGAAACTAGGTGGAAGCAAGCAGAGTGTACGGGGTTCAATGTTGTATAGAAGGAACCTCTGCATTTCTCGCGGAGCTCGGAAGTGCTTTATTTCCATATTGAGCTGTGTGGCAGGGCACGCCAACATTCATAGTGATCTCGAGAGGCAAGTTGTTGCCTCCGGGGCAATATATATATACGAAATACGAGGCACAGCGAGTCTCGGATGGATCGTTGCCGTGTATACGTGCTGAGGCTCTGTGTCTGTGAATAGCTGGAGGGGAAATTATGTCCTCCATTCCGGCCATTTACTCTGGGTCAAGTCTACCGCACGGAAGGTCGTTTACATCGTACGCTTATTCTTCCTTCCTGGAGGCACCAAACTCCTCTTCTTCTTGTCTTTCCTGACGCTCTTCCTTTCGTTTCCATAACAGCAAATGATGTCCACTGCATCCTCTGACCCTCTGTAATGCTCCACTCTATCGACTTTCCTATGATTTTATACACTACCGGTCAAAATTGTGAGATCACCTATTTTTCGATGATCGTTTATGTTCTCTTAAATTTAATTACATTAAGATTACATTTTTTCTTTTAAGTGAAAAGCTGTTGAAATTCTGCTTAAAATGAGCTCAGGTGGACTCATAAAACATTACATAACTTGACAATAACAAAATTTTGAAAGAGAACATTGTATTCAAGTTCAGTGATCCTCGGCGAACTTAGTTACATGAACAGCAAACCATGACATTCGTGACAGATAGAGGAAAGTGCGAGAAGTAATATATATAATAATCCCCTGCGACCTTTGCTCAAGTGAAACTTCCTCCCATTGAACTAAACGAGTTTTTAACTCGGTAAGAAAAATTAGTGTGGTATTATAATACTAATAATGGTAATAATATTGGAGTGATGATATGTTTACGAAAAAAGGAGAAATACTTTCCATGGGAGTGACCCTTATCTGAGCAGTTGAATTACAAGAAGCCACAAGTTTATGCCCTGAGGCTAAAATGAAAGTAGAGGCACATGACGCATGACATTGAATAAAATTCGCCATAGGTTTCAATCAAGATATTCAAGTTAACAAGGAAATTGTTTGCGATCTTTTCTAATTTCTGAAATGAAGAAAACGATTATGCCATTTGCGATAATAGAGTATCTTATTTATTTAATTTTAGCACCTTATTTGTGAATCGCTAGTTTCATTATTAAACTTAGGATTTTGAAATTAATTTGCGACTTCAAATTAAATAAACACGGATAACTGATGAATCACTTATCTAAGTTGTTTATAATAGCCAACTTGATTGCATTTGGGTTTGTTATATTATAGGGTTAATCGGGAAATCCTGCTGGAAGACTGTTTCTCATTCGAAAGAGGACGAAGTGTAGGCAAAGGAACGAGACAAAGGAGTAGAGAGGGAGGAAAGAATCCGCGAGGAATTCCATAAAAATCGGTGAAATATGCATAGTATCCTGGGGCGTGGAAAAGCTCCCGGCAACGGAGTGAAGTAGCTTGGGGTAGAAAATCGAGGCTTGGGGTGGATATGTAGGAACGGGTGATAAGAGCGGAGGTGAGGTCAGGGAGCGCACATTCGGAAAATCTTCTCGAACGAAATCTAATTTCGTCGCCCGGGCAAAACTAAGCTATTTTCTTCACAATATGCACGTGCACGTGGAAATTTCGTTTTCCGTGTTTTCCGTTTCTCCCTTTTTGCTCACTGTTCAAACTTTAATGGATGATAAAAATTTCATTTTATGTCGATTTTCGCAAAGCTCATTTATCACAGATGGTATACAAAAGTGTGCTAGTATTTTTTTAATAGAAAAACGTTGTCATTCATTCAGATAATGGAAGATAATAAAGTGGAAGCAGTGCATCGATTTTTAGCGACTTAAATTCTTTGGCATTAATCCTTACCGGATTTCTTAACAATATTTTATTTAAAAATAATTCCTGGTATAAAAAATTTAATGATTTATAATAAATGGTAATAGAGGGATCAGGGTATTAAAGAATAACAAAGTACTCTTATTTACAATGTACGTATATATTTACACGCGCGACGCAGAGTACATAATAAAAGCACAAGCGCATACGCGTACTTCATATCCGAGGAGAGACGAAAGCGATCACTCGAAGAATATAAATAGCCTATCTCCATCACGCGACTTTACGTATAAAATAATAAATTAATCCATAAAAAAATAGAATATGGGTCGGAGCGAAACGAGATTGTCTTATGGCTTTGCAGTACAACTACAGCATACTCCCTAATGTCGACTGCTCTTGCAGGAGCTGCGATCCTACTTACATTTAGTTACCTGAAATGCAGTTCTTCTGCACAATTTGTACAAATGTACACTGCATTGAAACGCCCATTTTTGTTTTACATACACACAGTAAATCCCGCGGTAATTTCTCTGCGTACCATTTCACGTGACCGTTGAATGAGGTTTGAACTTTCACCTGGTAGATTGTTTTGTGTTCGAGAACGCTGATTTTCTCTCAACTAAGAAACACTGAAAGGTGCACTTCGAACAGGTACTGCACATGCATTCCCAGAACACATTCACACTCCTGTATCGCGAGAATTGTCGTAACCTATTGACCTAAATGAGTATTGAATATCGCATGTATCGTTTCGACCCACACACTCACACACAGTCATAAAAATACATACTTTCATACGTAAAAATGCACTCACATTTTGTCATAAAGTGCGTAAGTCCTTTGAGCGCGCGACCTTGATGCAAATTGGACGCACCAAAATTTCTTAATAATAATTTACTTTCGGACGTACCTTCCACCTTGCAAGCATTCGTGTCAAGATCACGACACCGTTTGCCAGTGACCCCAGAGGTCTGGAGATAGCATCCACTTTCATCGAGTCTGAGTCTCTTTAGTCGAGAGTCTTAGGAGAATCGTGAGGTTTCTGAATATTTACAAGATCGTCGTGAGAGTGAAACAGTTACTCATGAAGATCCCTGTTACTTTCTCTGCGCCGGAGGATGTCTGCTCAGAGTGCTCATTTTTAAATTGAGCTTAATCATAGTTTTCTATTTCGCACCACACGGTGATACTGTCTTCTAGGGAAAATTGGTATCCAATGGAAATCTAAGTAGGGAAAATGGCACTGATTCCGCCATCAAAAACTTCTGCCAAAAAAAAAGTTTTGTATCCAGAATAGAGAAAGTAGATTCGATGAAGCGGAATTCAATCTGGGAGGTATTTGAACTTCGCAGAGTTGCGATTGGCATCTGCCAAAATTGGTAACATCTGTCCTGGACTTTACATAACAATTGAACTTAATTTAACTAGATTTTTCCACCTTGGTTTCCTCATCAGGTTGTTTTTCGTCTTTTGATGTCGACCTTGTTTCCTTTTTAGATTCCTCGTAGTTATCGTTAAAGAAAATAGCCATTGTGTCTTCATCTGATGAAGACTCAGAATCCTGGCTCGAGGACCTCTCCTCGTTTTTAGTAGAAGCTTGGGCTACTAGTTCCTCCAGTTCTCTGTTCTCTTCCTTATTCTGAGAACTGATGACGTATTGATCGTTTACAACATTGTTGGCAACATTGTTCGATGCAGCATGGGACAAATCTTCATAAACTTTTTCGAGAGGTTGAACCTGAGGTGGTCCCTGAAGTTCAATTTGACCCCCATTTTGTGGTTGTTCGATTGCTGCAAGGATGTCCTGAAGAAGTCCATTGGATAAAACTTGATCATGTCTGATGCTTCCGTCAGAGTTTTCGGTTCCTAAACCACCATCCGCAGCTTGAATCTGAAGAGTATAAGTACCCTTGGATCCTTGAATCTGGAAGCCATCACCGCCTTCTCCAGTTAGACCTTGTTGAGCCAAAGCGAGAGCATGACTACCTTCTTGCGTTTGCAGAAATTGACTTGCATCCACTTCGTTGGAAGCTAAACTCTTAGCTTCACTGTATCCTTGAGCAGTTAGGGCAGCTGTAAGAGCTTCAGCGGATATTCCATTGTCGTTGAAGTATCCAGGTCCTGAAACAAAAGAGTTTGGTGCTGGGCCAGATGGTCCTTGAGGCAATTCGTGAATTTGATTTGTGTTGATAGCAGCACCAGTTTGGTCGGATCCTTCGAATGTTACTCCAATAGGATTTCCATAGCTGTCTTTTAAGTCTCCTTTTGGCTGGTGATGATGTTCGAGATCTAGTTGACTGATTGGAGGTGTTTGTAGGGAGTTCAAAGGTATAGCATTCAAGGGAGCATTGAATAGAGAATTCTGGCTACCCCCAGCTGTTGAAAAACTAGAGGATTGAGCGTTCGAAAAGCTCTGATGATTCTGAAGATTCTGGAAGCCGGAATTGCCAAGGTCAGGAAGACTATATCCTGCAGCTCCATTAGCCTTGTGGAAACAGTCACCCTTTCCTCCAAAGGAATGACCGTTGATAACAGGGGTGCCGTAGGTATTAGAGAGCGAATTTCCTACGCTATTATAAAGGTTTCCTCCAAATCCAGATGAAGTGGATATGAAAGTTGAAGGGGGTCCGAAATTTGGTGCACCATAGGTCGGGACAGGAGCTGGAGTATTGAAGTCATTGAAGGACAATGGTGTTCCATAGTTAACATTGGGTGCAGCTACTGCTGCATTCAATCGGAATGAGTTGTCCTTTCCAAAGCTGTTACTCGAAGAGAAAGATCCTGAAAACTGGGAACCACCAGATTGGTGGAAGGAGACGGGTCCGTTCAAGCGTGGGAGTTGTTGGTCAAATACCAATGGAGGACCGTAATTTTTCGAGGGTTTATTGAAATCAGATGTGAAAGGTGGAAGATACTTATTTAGATTAGAAAGCATTCCACTTGGAATAGGTTCTCGAAATTTCAATGGCTGTCTGTTCCTCGGGGGGATCAAAGATCCCGATAGCTGTGGAGCTCTTGGTGGTCCCCGATTTCTCGAAAAGTGTTGACCTCCATGTCTGTTGAATCCACCTCCAAATGAACTGAACGATTGAGAGGATGAAAATCCTGATGAGAATCCACCTCCTCGGAAGCCTTTTGATGGTGGGTAAGGTCCATTTGCGGAGAATGATGATGCTGGTGGTGCTCCATACGAATCAGCCGGGGGCGGTGGAGGTAATGGGAGACTAGAAACTGGTGGGCCGTACTTTCCCGACGGTGCAACTGGCAATTGTTGAAGCGATAGGTCATCTCCTGACGAAAGAGAACCATGTGAGCCACCAGATGGGGGTCCATAAGAATTGGATGGTTGAGATGAAAGTGAGAGACCGGCATCTCCGTGAGTAGAACTTCCACCGGAGAGAGACAAGCCTTGGAGATCAGAAAGTGCTCCAGGGCTGGGTAGTAATTCGAATTCAGGTGCCTTAAGGTCATTCCCACCGTTGGGTGCTCCATATTGATTGCTAGGTGGTTCAAGATTGCCGAATTGATTGATGGAATCAGTATTGTAGTTGTTTCCAGAATCTCCTGGACCATGACCAGCATGTAAGGGCTCGAATTCTGGCAATGGGGGTGGTGGCAGTCCATCACTTTCTGAAGAAGCAGAAGATTGGTGAACAGATGATTTCAGATTGTGGTCTTCCGGGTTGTTGAGAGGAACCCCATAAGAGTCACTCGGAATGTTTGATTTTCCTGAATCGAGATTTTGAAGATTCTGCAGGTTCAAGGACAAACTTCCACTACCGGAAGGTGGTCCATAGTTCTCTTGAGGTGGTTGATTTTCATGTCCTTGATTTGGGGTGCTGATTAATCCAGCGATTGGTTGCCATCCGTCGTATTTGATATCAGGAGGAGTTGGTGGTGCTGGTACTCCGGGTGGAGGTGGTGGGGGTGGTCCATAGAGGTTGTTATTGAAAGGTGTTCCATACTGTGACTGGGGTGGAGGAGGAGGGAGTCCATAATTATTTTGTGGAGCAGATCCAAAAGAAATGGCTGGTTTTCTAGTCGGTGGTCCATATGCTTCCAGAGAAATCGGAATGGATGGTCCGTGACTTGGTTTCGAAGATCCAAAAGACGGTCCATTAAATTTCGGCGGGGGTCCATATTGAGGCTTAGGAGGTCTAAACTGAGTAGGTGGTGGTCCATAGCTCTGTTTAGGTGGCCCATAATGTGGCTTTGGTGGTCCATAATTCAATTTCGGTGGAGATGGTGGTGGTCCATATTGTTGTTTAGGTGGTCCGTATTGAGGTTTTGGTGGACCATACTGTGGTTTCGGTGATGCAGGGGGTGGACCATAACTCTGCTTGGGTGGTCGATACGCAGGAGGTAGTCTGTCTGGAGGTGGTGGTGCAAAAATTTGTGGTGGTCTATGATCTCCCGTTAATTCTGGAGGACCATAAACAGGAGCTGGACCATTGAATCCTGATCCTGAAGGTGGTCCATAGGAATTGCTTATTCTGTCCTCGGCCTCGACCTCTGTTTTCTCTTCTTCGATTGCCGATGAAGATTGCGAGCTCGCTTTATTCACGACTGCGTGAACTTGATGGCCGAGTAATAAAATGCAGAGCAAGGTTGCCATCTAAAATCAAAAAGGATTTTCCTGGTTATTAAGTGCGAATTGGCAAATTATTTCTTATTATGAATTTATGAAGTTGACTTAATGAAGCTAGATGTGTAACTATTGAAGAGTCTAGATATATTAGACTAATTTATGCTAAAACATATGCGTAAAGAGGTTAATAATAAACGTTTACGTTCAAAGTTGCTGGTAGAAAGCTGCAAGACGAAATGAAATAATACGTATAGTTCCAGACGAAGTGGAATTATTATTAACTAACTACCTATGATTCGCTACGAGCGAGAGGCATTACACGAGCAGTCATGTATGAGAATGCGTAACACTATGTTAAACAGAAGGTACTAATTCGAAACCGCACGCTTGTCTTTCTCTCTGGTTCTATATCGAGTCAACCAATTATCTTGGCTTTTCTTTTTAACACTTCTGGAGCAATTTTTTCGTTTTTGCACTCTGAGTTTAATCTATTTTACGCTAAGGTATAATCTGTTTTTCTTGCACACGATGATGCAAGATAATCTTCTACATCTTTGCAAAAGATCTTTTTATGTTCTGCTTTTTCGTTTTTATTAGCATCCTTCTTTTAACAAAATGATGGGATCTTTTATTCTATAACAAGGTTTATTAGCAGTTTTATGATTGTGGCTTAAACATTTTCTCTTTATGTGGGATGTCTAAAGTATTCCATAAACCTATTTTATTCATTTATTCCAGAATATATGTTCGAAATAGATATTTCCCATCTTGATAATAAATTTATCTCTTGAGCAACTTTTCCTTTATATTTGTGAACTAATTATTAACTGAATGGACCTTTTTTAAAAGACAATGAGTCTCAGCGGTGGATTACTACACCACTACAAGATCGATTAGCTCTGGTTCTACCTTCGTCAAACCTAATTAGCTCGTCAGGCGCGTTAAATTCGTACCGAGTTCTTCATAAAAATGTAGATCTTACGCGTGTACCATGCTCTCATTGTGTGTGCAGTGTGTGTGTTTTATATCAAAGGCCGTGGGATTTTCGACTTGTTCATGAAGCGAGTTTACCGGAAAAAAAGCGAGCGAATCCATACGCGCGTGTTCGTATTTTCTTACGAAAATTATGTAAACACGCATTACCTACTGTGTGGGTAAAAGCGCGTTGCGTTAAAAGGAAGACACGTGCTGTGGTGCAAACCTTCTTGTGGCAAGAACACCACGTTCAAAAAATAAGGAGTATCCTCGGTAAACTGAAACGAAGACATAAGAGACGATGAGACAAGAAAAGCGGCTCAGCAAATCAAGCTTGCAAAACTACGCGAACTGTCAACTACAGCAGGGACGTCATGCAGACTGCCTCTAATTGTAAGTGGCACGATGGCCGAGATGCAAGGCTAACATAATAAACTGTACTTTCTCCCGATTCAGTTGTCGGAGAAGAAATATCAGTTCGAGCTGATCGTTCGACAAGGGCCCGAAAAAGGAATTTTATTAATTGGTGATTGGAAAGAACCCTTAACCCGTTGTCTTTGGGGTCATATATTTTTGCAGATTTTAAAAATAATTTTACGTATTTGGGAAGGGATAAATTATTTAATTAAGTGGCAACCTTGAAAGAACATTAAATAAATAATTATAAATAATTAAATCTGGAGAGTGGAGAGAGAAGAAAAAGCGGAATGAATGACAGGTCGTGATAATCACATCAACTAGAAATAAATATCGAGAGCTATTAAAGAGAGCTTGTTCGAGGTGCACAGTTCATTGCTAATAAATAAATATTTAGAAACATTCTGAGTGAAATCGTAACACTTTTTACAGTCATAAATTTTATTTCTAACATAAATTTCATAAATTCTCGGTATGTATGTAATATGTATTTGGAGAGGACGTACATTGTATTTAGGAGAACATTTCATTATAGTTAACGAAATTACAGTTTCCAAGTTTATAGTTCTTTCATTATCTCGAAATCGCGCAGATTAGTCTATAAAGAGTTGATCGGTGTAGTTTCAATCAAGGAAAGATTACCTACAATTCTCCGGCTCATTGAGTTATAGAAAATGAATTTGTTTGAAAGTCTTGACTTTGAAGTAATACATTTGACAAAGAAACCTAATATTTATCTTATATTTTTATGCTTATATTTGGCTTCCTTGTTACTCAAACTCAATGACCTTACTCATCAGTCTTACGTGACACTTTCACTTTTAAATCAAGAAATCTGGATCATTTATAACAACGTTTATAGAACAACCTTACACTCGAAAGGAGTACAATCGTGCTCATCGTGCTTATCGTGACAGCCTTAGGATCTTAAGGAAGAAATATCACGAAAGGGGGATCGGGTATCTCATCTTCATAAGCAATTGAAGAAGGGTCGATCGAATCGTTCAGTGAATTATGTCTAAGTCGCAGATGCATTATCATCTCAGAATCCTTGAATCTGCAACTCTTCAAGACATTTCAAGTCACTGTCCCTATCGTTTTCGTAACAAAGTAATTGACTTTAATGATTATTTTGTACCATAAAATCAGTAAATTTTGCCTTTACTCTGAGGCAATTTGCAAACACGTCGTAGAATCATTGTCTTGTATTTCTATTTCATTCGTTGATTTTCGATCGATTGAGGTCAAGCTGCGAAAATAAAAGAGAGCTACACTATCAGACAACACAATTTTTCAGCTTTGACGCACGTCAATTTATAATAATCTTCGAACTTTCTAGATCGCAATTCATTTTTCACTTCTGCATTCCCTTTTCGTTCTTTCCTTTAAGTTCTTTCTTTTTTTAATAATTTGTGAAAAAAAGTTTATTAACTTTTTGTCTGTAACAGTGGTTATTGCCTTTTTAGAAGAATGCGTGTGTTTTTGATTTCGAAACTCTGAGTTGATGAGCACCTTGATTTTTCTTTGTCCATCCTGACATCAAAATTTCGTCTTTATGTCAATTTACCTTGATTAATTATTCAAATAAATCAATCGTCATGTTGAAAGATCACGAATTAAAGACACGTACAATTGAAATAGTCTGCAGTCAGTCATTTGGAATGTCAAGACTGAATTCATTAATCAACGTAATGTTTTAGGAGCTAGCATTGATCTTAGATTCTCGAAAGAGTGTAAGATCTTGATGTAAAGAACTTTTAGAAATGAGGAGCTTCGATAGAATTAATTAAGGAGAATGTCCAAGAGACGTAGGAGCACGTATCTAGTCCAGATGATCACGAATTCCCGTGATGGTTAGTAATTGCATCTCGCGAAAGACAGGATAGTGACGTGATGAAATTACCGTCAAGTAGCTTAAAGATACATTGCTTAACACTAGACTAGTGTATTTTTATTACTACCTAAGTTATAGTTCTCCTTCCTCGGGGTCTGCTGATTAAGTAATGTGCATGTACATTTATTTGACTCTCGGAATAAGAACGATAGTAAAACGTGTGCGAAAAACAGTAAAAATGTAACATACTTTTATTTAGCAACGTCTTTTTAGTGCGTCCTGTTCCTCAATTTTCATAATAATTATCCTTCTGTGATTATTGCATTGGGAGCATAGAACAGTCATCAGAAAGTAAGAGTTGTGCGAAATTTATGCGGGTCGTAAAATATTGAAAACTTCAAATCTAATAGTCGATCAAATATAAGATTCATTTTTATAAAACTAACTTTAACGTTCTTCTGTGATTCAAATCTTGAAAAGATTTATTCTTGCACTTTCTAGAGCTATAAATTTTTGATCTTTTGATGTGAGTATTCTGTCAAAAGATTTTCTTGGAAGGGAAAGTGGATCCAATTTTCGTAATCTCAATTTAAAATGATTATCGCGTCTACAATAAAGTTAGTTTTGGGAGATCTAGATTATGGATTATTTATAGAGAGCACGTTGATCTTGAGATATTCGGATTATATAATGCGATCTTGCAATTGTTTCATCAAACTTTCAAGTGTTTCTGAAGAAATAAGTTAAACAAGATCACTATTAGATATTCAGAAAAACGAAACGCCTTATTATGAAATCTTGCCTTGCGTAAATTTTTCTTAAATTTTAACGAATAACTCCAATAGAGACTAAAGATTCTTAAGAATAAGATTAAAATAAAAATTCATTTTGCCTCATCATCTTGCTGAGTGGCTTTATTTATTTTTAGTATTATTCTAAGCAATTAAGACATTATCATAAATTTACAACATAGCATTTAGCATGATTAGTGTCCATTTGATCTCTATTAAACTTGTAAACTAGAATATCGAGTTTCATTGTGGATAATCCTCGAGGGAAATTGTTAGACACACATAAACTGTGAATGACATTGTGTCCAGTATCGAGAGTTAATCTACACATCAGAGTAAAATTACAATGCAATTAACGTTCATTTCTCATGCAGAGAGAGTCGCTCTTTCTAATGACTGGCAACAAACATATTTTCATTCAATTATATAGAAACAAAGCATAATCTATT
>JAUEJJ010000013.1:5855618-5866194 GCA_032164275.1 Synergus coniferae | reverse complement strand
TGTTAGAGGTAATTTGACGCCATAATACTTTATCGAGAATAATATCTAGAATATATAGTTTTATTAAGTTTTTTAACCATTTTTAATTCCACTGACATAAAAAAAAATTCATTTCTTTTTACATAAATCAAATTTTTGAAATATTTATGCATAAATAATCCACCCGGTATACCTGAAACATTCTTATTGAAAAAAACTTCGGAGTGACCCTCGTGTAATGCAGATTATGTATGAAATGAAATAACTCATCGGCACCAGCCATAGAGAAACATAGTTTCAAATAGTAACGTGAAGTTCTTATAGCAGATTGCATGCCCGCACAATGGCGCGCTGGAAAGCGAAATAGAAGCGGAAATATAAACGGCACGCGGAAGGAAATGAAATTAATAATCGGGTTTCTGGAGGTACAATGGACGACTCGATAAGAAGCGACCCGCGGTATTATATGCACATGTCGTCAGCACATGATTAGGGTATGACTATGCATGAGGGAGGCGTTTGACCTAGTCAACCGGCCTATCGAGCAACCTACCAAACCAGCCTACCTACCAACCTACCTCTGCCACGACTTACGACTAACTACCGTCTCTACACAAACGTAATATCTCCCTGACACGCGAATCTGCCCTCAACTGTTCCTGCAAGACTACCTCAGTATAAAGAAAAATGAGAAAGATCGTTTTTTTTCGAAGAACGAGTGTCTTATATTATTTAGGACCTTTCCAACCTTCAACGACCCAACATATTTTCGACCCCTGATGACTGCGATTTATTCGCATGATCAGAACGAGACACTCAACTTGGTTCCTTGAGAAATACACCTCACGAGATATGCAATACATATTTCTTTTAGAAAAGTTGACTCCTCTACTCGATTTGGAAAACGTTTTGCTTTACATAATTTGTAAATTTTCTAAATTATTAAATGCTGGTTTATTTATAAGAAAAGGTTATTTTCGCTTAAAAATTTATGAAAGATAAAGTGAAAATTTTACGGTAAAATTGCAAGATTTTTGGTTATTGAATAGACTTTATGGTATATGAGGTTATTTATAAATATGCGTGGAGTAAAAGCTGTGCGAAGTAAAAATATGAAATTATTTAAAAGGCAATAGAAAGTGACGCAAGCGTGATCTCCGTTGACCATCAACATCGGAGATGAAGGAATTAGCTATGCAGGATTGCATAGCCTAGTAGAACCAGCGAACCGTGGATTAGCGGCTAATGTCGAACCGATAAGAAAACCGGCAATTACTTAATCTCTGACCGAGAATCGTCGCTGTGATTATCGATAATGAATGTGCACCAAGGGTCGTGTCGTGCTTTCCAATGACTGGGTGTACGTGACCTTTCATCAGAAATTTACCCTAGTATGTGAGGCTATTTCTGTCTTTCGAGTTATTTTTATTTTTATCATTTTTGAACTTATCGAGTTGCGGGCGGTCATGAAGATCGAAATTACCTAGGTACACTAAAAGAATTTATACACTGAGACTTCACTCAGAGTATAGAATAAATGATTCTCCTTTTCACATATTTAGACAACAATTTATATGGTTACTTTAAGGAAGTAACTATCAAGGTGAGCTGCTTTAAATCGGATAATGATTTTACTATTTACGCATTTGAAAATCAAGGAATAACTTGAGAAGAGGAATTATTCGATTTGTTTTGAATAGTAATTTCTAATTTCAAGATTCGTCATTGAGAAATTTCAAATAATTGAATGAAGCAACTTTTCAGTGTACCTAAATTAAAATTCAGGGACGAAATTATTTTCAGTAAACTTCAAACAAATACTCAAACCCGAATAAAGTAATGAAAATGATAATTATTATACATGTGGTATAAATTTTCAATTTAATAATTTTTTCTTGAATGGATGAGACTTGGAAATTCGTAAATTACTCAGTTTCAATTTCAGAGAATGTCTATTATATTTTATTGCAAATTGAATGATGGGATACAATCTTATACATTTAAAGTAGTTATATGGCATGAAATTTATCTTTTATTTAATACTTTTAGACTCTAAATTGTCTTTTAAAGAGAGTATATAGTTAAATTTAAATTTTTCTTCATAAGAGGTACAAATTTCTCAGAATTTTAATTTAATTAAGGAAACTAATTCCTACATTTCCTTATACATTACATTTTTGGGCAAAATTTCAACACTAATTTCCAAAGCCTACCTTAAACATATCCATGGCACTATCTTTTGAATTGTCCACACTGCACTTAAAAAGAATCCAGCACTCAGTGTATTTCAATAATAATAAAAAATTAGACACGCACCACGATCACGTGAAATGAAATCGATGCAACTTTAACAAACAATTTCGATTTTAAGTTTTGCACGCCATTTTTCCGAAAGCACTTCCTGACCGGTCGTCTCGGTTGAAACGCACGTGCGTGAACCAGCGTCACGTGGACTTGACTTAAAAAATGTTCAGTCTCGTGCGATGTCTCGGCTTATATAGACTCCGAGAGGGGCAATACCGGTGAGCCTGTCGTCGAAGCCAGGTGAATCGGTGAGAGGAGTGAGAGAAAGAGAGAGTCAAAGAATTTGTGTCTGGGAAAGAGAAAGAATGACTAGGAGGGAAAAGAAGCTCACCAGTAAAGAGAAGAGCCCTCCTCACACATCGTTTAAAAATTCTCTTTGTAGAGAAAGTAGGCTAGCTCTGTCTCTGATTCCAAAGAAGCCAGAGATGCGCTTCTTCTAAGGCTAACTTGGAATCATCAAGATGATAGGGAGATCTTCAGGGTTATTAGATATGTTCCTCGTTCCATTCAGACCTCCAAAGCATCCATGGATTAATCACCTACCTGATCATCATTAATTTCTCATTCAAACTTATCATTTCACTCTAATCTTCGACATTGAAAGATAAAATAATTGTAAATAATAGTCTAATGATCAGAAAATTAGTTGAAAATATACCAGCTTTTATTGTTAAGTAAAGTCAATTTCTAAAGATATCTCTTTGTTATAATAATTAGATTCATTATAAAGTAAATAGATTAAAAGATTTTATCATTCGCAAGAAATTGACTCTCCATTTAAGATAATTCAAAGCCATTAACTGATTTAATACATTTTACAACCACTAAAAAAGTTTATCGACGTAATGCAATTTTATCATTAATAGAAAAAAATACTTAAATGTATTCGTTTCCTCGACCTTTAGTTTAAAGCCTTATTTATCGCTCTCTTGACCTTTTGCTCTTTTAATAAATAAAAATCATAACACTTTCGTAATCTTGTATGTAGTACATTTTCTACATTATAGATAAAATAAGGAAAAGATTAAGGAAGGATTTGATTATCTTTGGCTCTGATTAACTTACGCGAAACCACAAGATGTTTTACATAAACTGAAGTTAAAACGATGAAATATTATCTCTCTTTGATCTCCATATCTTTATATGATATATCTTTATATCAAACATCTGCAATCGGCTGCAATATTTTATTACCTTTAAAGGGCTGACCCATCAGAGTGAACAATCATCATGTGATTCTGTGAAGACAGATATGATCTGAGAGCCGAATTCAATGTATTGATTGTGCGCCACATCAGGGCAACTTGTGCAATTTCGCACAATCTCACAATCAGCCCTGTTACAATTGATTTCACAGTCTCTACTTGCTCGACGCACCAAACCTTTTGTTACGTATTTTGCGAAATAAAAGACTGACAATTGTGCAGTTTATCTAGAGATCAAAGAAGTGGATTGGATTTCTCGGGAATTTCTGGTAGAATTTTAAATAGTTTAGTTTCCAAAGATACTCTCAGTAGTACTTTCAGTGGTACTTTCATTTTCGAAGCTTTGAAGCTGATACAACTTTCATCCTCAAGCGCATGCATTCGTTGCGCAAGTGACCGAACCTAACATGTAATTATAGAAAGATTATAGATGCTTCTTATATATTAGGTCACTGACACTTTGCCTGATCCATTCCGGCATAGGCATCTTAATGCATCTTCCATTTAAGCAGGAAATTGTTAGATCAATCTTCTAAAAAAGGAAAACCAATTTGATTATTGGTGATGTGGCTTGAATAAAGAGGAATTTAAAAAGAAAGTTTATTAAGTGAATGTTGAGATATGTAAATATTTTACTATTTTAAGTACAAGATAATTATTTATGATTTGTGGATCCAATTCAGCTCACCTCAATTCATTAAAGTACATTTGAACAATTTACCAGAGGATGAAAATAAGTGAATAATTCGTCTGCGCTGATTTTAATGGTGAGGTAAATTTTTTTACTGCGATTAGCTTCACCCTATGGTTATATTTGCATGAATTCATGATATACCAGAATCCACCACAGACCTTTGAAAATCCTCCCCTAGTCTTGAATCACGTACGCGTTCGTCAGCTAATCCGTGAATAATCCATCGCTAATTCCCCAATCCTAAAACGTAATCATGGATTAACACGAGTTATTGATGCCCGTCGGAAGACCTCAGTTTGATACTACAATGAAAAGCGGACATACTCATACTCAGTACTTTCATACTCAGTTTTTCAGTGTATACACTGAAAAACTGAGTATAAGTCCCCTATCCTATGAATATCGATAGAAAAGGTCTTTACAAGAATATTCTCTTCTCTCATTTGATCGAAATCGGCTTATATTTTCATCTGCATATTTTTTAACACTTTAATATATTTTAAAACTACTCGCGATGTTTTTACAGATTTTTTCTAGCTTTTTATAAATTATCAATATTGGCTTCTTGTTCGATCATCAAAGTTAAACCACTCTTAACTCTCGAACTAGAAAAACCCATAGTAATAAAATTTATAAGCACGTACATGGTTTTTTTTTAGAAATTTCCATTAATTTATATTTTTTCTCTGAAATATTCAGCATTGACCATTTCTCTTATATATTCTCTCTAGCCTCAACGTGAAAGACTGTTCAAAATAAATAGACTTGAATTGTAAAAGCAGTCGCTTTCAGAAACACGTCTGGAGAAAAATAATAGGAGTTGGGAGTATTTTTACTTTTTGTAACACTTTAAAGGGCTAGTCGCTAGACGTTGCTCATTTCCGCATTTATCGTGAAAATGTGCGAGCACAGAGTCCTTAAAACAGGTTGCATTGACTATTCAAAGCTTAAGCCATCGTCCGTGACGGTTTGGTTTTAGTTGGTTGCAGTCGCCGCAAACGTTTGAATTAACGAGTGTCGCGCAAAGGGAGTTGTTTCGTTCAGAATGACGTGTCCTAGTGAATATGGTAGCTAACTACCACAGGCCAGAATTAATCGTCTTTCCGTCAAGTCGACAGTCCTGCCAACCGTGAAAATAACTAATTGGCCATTGTGCGATTTAGTCTTCACCTCTACTTTCAAGATTTATGATTTTCGAGCAATTTCAACTTCCAAATCCTGTAAATCATTCCCCTTTCTATTTTCTTAAATCTATAGTTACTGCTGGTCATTGTTTTTTTTAAACAGCATGACCATGCAATTTCGACCCTCTTCAATTTTGATAAAACTTTCTTTCTAGGCACTTATATTTCCTAAAAAAAGTCCTGTTTCAAAAAGACAAAAACTTAACAGCCCTAGTTATCTAACATTCCGCGTTCTTAAAAATCAAACAAATTTATTTCCTAGGTTCGAATAATATGTAAATTGCAAGAAATTACGGTGTAATATATTTTCACTTGGAAAAATTCAAATAATTATAAAATTTGAAACAAAAAATTAACAAGGAGAAAATAGTACAATAATTAGACTCGTATGTTTTATTGTGTGTCGTAAACTTTAATTTCGCTAGTCCTGTTAGTGAAATCTTTCTTACGCCACTACATACATGTTATTTTTTTTTATGATTTACGGTATAATCGGCACCTTCTTTGACAATTTCGAGCCTCGTTTTCACTTAAAATAAGGTTTTCTAATATACAGATAACAATAAACTTCAGATAAGTATATAAATCTAGGAGAATGATATAGAGTCTGTATTATGTACTTGAATCAGATTTGCTTGTTAGAAGTTCTAGATTCCAATCACTTACGATCACAGAAGCGCCGATTATGTTTATCGATGTTGGTGCTTCTCTATTTACGCAAAAATCACATATCACGGCGTTTGAGTAAAGACGATGAAATACGCGATTTAATCTACATTTCATGTTTCTAAGAATAGTAGCGCAAGGCATATGAATCTTCGATTTTTTCACGCTGTTACATTATTTATTGTGTGCACAGCGATTGTAGGAGATTTTGTATTTTGGCCTTCGATCTCCAAGTTTGCTGTAAATAGGATCAGATAATTTTGTCTTGTGTAGTAATAGTAGATTATGAAATCTGAAGCATCCTAGAATTTCTAGAAAAGTCATGACAAAATTTAATCTAAAAATAATGCAATATTTATTAACGTGTTTTGTGATTCATTACGAAATAGAAGAGACTTAAATGCACTTCGCAAAAAATGATTACGTATTTATCTTGTTCATATAACTACACTGATTACCAACTTTTATTAGTGAATGCAATATTCAGACGTTAGAAATTGAAGAAAAAAGATTAAGCGATAGTCGTATAAGTCGAACTAGGAAATGCTGTTCCAAATAAGTAAAGAGCTGCTGAAGAGCTGCTGAAGAAGCTGCAATTCGATGTGTATCGATCGCAATAGTGGACTTCGTTACGCAGCTCAGGCCATCATTGTGAGTAGGTCATGTTCTGCCTCACTGATCTGCACTTTGTATAGGAACACATTACGGTTCTGCATGATTTACTCCGTCTACTGGTGTATTATTGTATAATAGACGTGGAGAACCTAACAAAGGTCGGATTCAGCATTTTATTTTAAGGATAGTAAAAACGTTGAATAACTTTAAGAACTTGTATCGAATAATATTATTTCGGAATGCTTGTTTTGTGTAAAATGGAATTGACTTAAGTGGTAAGAACTTAAGAAAATAGTATATGGTTCCGGTTGTCTACTGTAAACCGCACTTTCTTCTCTGTGATTCTACTTGGACATCGCTTAAATCAACATTGTATAGCATGTTAACAACTATAGGGAGCCATTTCTAGCATTATATAGTCAGAGTCTATCATTCCGTTTTTACATTCTCATCGTCTATATGCATTTAGCACTCACATTAACGTCAAGGCAGGTCATTGCTGAAAACACGTCACTTACTGAAAATGCACGTCATGAGGGACTCCTGTTTACATTTTATGGTTTACAACTCTATAAGAATATTGAGCAGCCACCTAGCTTACTGGGGGTGGTCCGAACACGTCCTCTGCATAAAATGTAAATACGGGATAATTTTGGGATAATATAATAGGTAAAGCTTCAGTTAAAGTTAAAGTATTATATATATAATTATATTCAAAGCTCATAACATCAATTCTGTAATGAAAAGAAATATGTTGTGCAAAAGTGATTCCCTTTTTTTAAGTGGGCCAATTTCTTGAATACAAATTCCAAAACCCAATTCAAACCTAAATCACAATCTCTATATCCAAGGTATCAAAATGCATAGAAATCGCCTATTTTTCGGTGGTCTGAGGAACGCCTTATTTGGTATATTGAGATGCAGTGCTCTTAAGAAGGTAGTAAGTAGTCGAGGCAGGAAGTTCTGATGCGCACCGGTGGAATGTTCAAGGACTTTTATTCAAATCCCGTTTTGTTTCCGTGCGAGAAACTAAATTCCTTCTGCAGCGAAACTTCGCTTTCCACAATCCACAATGTCTGGTCATTTGGGTCAAACTTGTTTACTCATAATCACAGAATTAATAAGACTGAAATACCCCCATAATAATCCCTATAATAGGACCTGATGTTAATCACCTTATCAAGCCATTTTGTCATAAACAAGATACAGAAAGTTCTTAAAATCCCTGGAATGCGTATTCGATTCAAGAATCGGAACTTTTTCCGGATCTTCTATGAATGCATGCTACCTCGGTGGTCTCGTACCTTAACATGTGAAAGTGTTTTACTCATCCTGTTTTCAAAAAACCTAAAGAAAAATGTTGCTCTGTTGATGAGTAAGCTCTTGCCTAAGCGGATTTGGGGAATTTTTTTCTCTCCATTAGTCAAGATTAACCCGGCCGCCACTAATCCGGTCAGCTGGTACTAATTACGAATTTCAAATCTAACTAATTTTCTCCTCTATATTTGCATTAGAATCCAATGAAAGTGGGTGGGTCAGAATTCAACTGTTAAATTTCACCTATGCCATTTGTTTTTCAAATTTAATTGAGGATGGCACACTGACAGATGAAAATGATGTCAAGTTGACCTGAACATTAGAACGTATTGGAAAGGAGCACAATGTGAATTTTTTTATTCGCATCCGCTAAAATTCAGGCCGGACTATTTCAATAAATTTTACTTTTAAATTAAAATATTCTGCGGATAAGTTATTCCAAGACGATTCTCACACGAGCTGCACTTCAGGTGTCTGAAAAATATTGTTCATAAAATATGTTATGTGTCAGTGAGAATTCTAATGCTTCTTTACCTTCTTTCATTTAATTTTTCTTTTTCTTGACGATATTCAGTTTTTATTTTACTTTAATGTGTAGTGCCAATTAGTCAACCATGATTAATAATTTGATGCTACTTATTAGCATTGTCTTACATTAGGGAAACAAATCAAGGTAGATCAAGTAATAATCAAGAGTGGAGCCTCTCTGTCTTTAAAGAGAGGCTCATGACAAAAATCTAATTTGTGAATGAAGATTGAACATGGTTTCACCTGTGCACGACAAAACGTGCTACCGATTCGTAAAAGGCCGCCGCGAAGATCTCCACGGCAGTCCACGGTCAAGGTGAATGCTCCGAGCCTCTTGGACATTAAAGTTTTAGGGTCACGTAGATTGGAATGTGCGCAGGTGCGGCAACATCTCACTGCTGCGGTACCAACTTTCTTTTTTCTTTTTCCTGGGGTCAACCCGATGGCGTGTGGTCGGAGAAATCATCGACAAATGTTATGCTCCTGGCCATCACTCTTTCTTGGTTTATTCCCTGCAGGGATTTTCTGCCAGATGTGTCTCTATTCAGCGCAGAGCAATTCCGGAAAATGAAAGTGCATGCCCATGAGAGAAGACTACTAAATTACTCCTCAAATGCTAACACAATCAAACCATCCAAGAGTCCAAAAAATATATATATTATTTTCTATCTTCACCGAAAGTGATTTTGTCTCCCTTGTAAAAATGGTTGATAGGTATAAAAATCGAAGAAAAGTGAACATTATCCATTCATTTGAACTCCTGGGTAGCTGTTTCATCGAATCCCTCGTTTCATCGCACTTGCTTCACCACTATATATAAACGTTACAACATAATAACACTTTTATAACAGATTATGAGATTGCATAGATTGAAATTACTGCAAAAGTGATTGAGATCTTTATCAATTTTAATTATTACACCTTAATCAAAACATCAATTTTTAGCAAATTTTTCTCCAATTATTCCTTAATAGTGATTGAGAAATATTAAGCAGGTCGATTACATTTCATTCATTAAAGTCATTAAAGTTATTAGTCATTACAGTCGTGGTTATAAGAATGTGCAATTATTTTTGCATTAAGAATTCTTTCACAGAATGAAGTTAGTATACTTTTCGTTAGCTTGAAAACTTTGGCTAACTTGGAACTTTAGCCGCGTGACCTTGAAAATTTGATTTCGTGCGTCAACTCAAGCTAATAAACCTCTCAGGGCCAAAGTGGTAAATTGGATGGCAAATGCAATTTGTTTTTAGGTAAAAAAAAGAGGAGAGAGAGGGAAAAATAAAAGCTGAATTTCAAGATATCATTTTTCTGCGTAAGTTTCTTCAATAATAAGAATCTCAATGTTGATTTATACTATTATAACAGAAATCAGTAGCTATTTAAAGAAGCTGACCATTAAACGTTACGAAACAAGTTTTCAGAGACATTTCTTATTTGTAGAAATTGAAGCAAATATTTGCTCTAACTACACCGTAACGAATTTAGACTGCGTAAATATAAATCATAGAAAAAGGTAAACGAAAATTCAGATACTTCAATATTTAAAAGACCATGATATTTTTATTTTTCATATACATCCTCCCATTTTAATCAAACAATGAATATATGGGAAAATAGGTTCGGTAAAGAATTAAGAACCTACGTTGTATATCGTTTTATCAATAAAAATGCATGGGATGCAGTAATTTCATTTTCAACACACTGTCAATAAATCTGTCATATTTGCAATGAAAGAAGGAAATTTTCGTAAGATTTTAGTGCTGGTGGGTAACGTAAGTGGGTAACCTAGGGTGAGGAAACTAGGCGGAGAATTATGACAATGTAACGTTGAGAATTGAATGTTTCAGGTGTCTGCTTTTGGTAACACTGCGTAACCTGATATGGTGCTTATTTATGAGGTTGCATCAAGAGCTAACTACGAAAAATGGATGTTGCTCCATTATCCTCCGACAAGAAGAGTCACTGAACTAAAGGTAAGTGAATGTGATCAAGATCGACACTCGGAAAATGAAAGCAGCCACTGTAAGTTGAACCCATTATGTTTCATTTCAATTTCATGTGAAACCATATGCGTGAGAAGT